>JAMRDG010000072.1:0-289882 GCA_027725995.1 Rhynchospora tenuis | reverse complement strand
ACTCAGGTCAGTATTTTGGTTTGCTAGTCAATTAAACTTATCTTGGTAATGTAAATTGATATTTTATTCTTATTTTGTAGGATTGTGCTGCTGAACCCTCACCTGTATTCGAGCCGACTGTCAACCTAACCGAACCCTAACCTTAACTCAGGTTTAACTTTTACATTTGTTGTCAAAGTGTCTATCAATTTTTATGTAGTTTATGATAAGAAACGGAATAATATAATTTATTGAGGTCTGTTTTGTAAGATTTTGGCATACTGGTAAATTTGTAAGATATTCTATTATAGAAATCAATTAATTAAGATTGTAAACTTGCTTTGACAGTACCTTATCAGTAAAGTCAATTTCATGAAATCTCCCATAAATAAAAACCTCACAATCTGTCATTAATTGTTCAAGGAAAAAGATGAGATGCTGATGCTTGATCTTTGTGCAACTTGTAAAACGTACTTGGTTTTTGGTTGTATATGAAAAGGCAGCAATTGAAAGAAAAAAAAAAAAACAAAAAAAAGAAGAAACATTTGCAGCTGGTATAGTTTTATCTTTATGTCAACCTAACTGAACCCTAACCTTAACTAAGGTTTAACATTTACACTTGTTGTTAGAGTGTCTGTGACATACTGAAAGTTCAAAAGAAGTCAATGAATATAAAACTAGATCCAGCTTTTCTGCCCTTTTGTTTCTTGAGAAGACTGTTCTGTGAATTGCTCTTAATATATCTCCAATCTTTTGCAGGATTATGGGCGCAATCTTGTAGAAATAGGGATAAATCTTGCTGGTATACTTGTTTAGGACTACAAATAGTTGCATAGAGGAGCTGCATACTCAATAAAGTTGTAATGGTACCTAGATATCAGTCTTGAAAAATAGATAGATTATTGGATGTGCTTACATAAGTTCTTTTTTTTTGTACAAACATGCTGGCAAGGGAATGACCAGTGCAGTGAACACTGATTGGGTTAAATCTGAGCACTTGTCATCCAATGTTGTAGTTGTAAGCAATGTTAATTGTAGTTGTAAGCAGAATTCACTAGCAATGTTGTAGTGGATTAGACTAGATTAGATGATGGATGGATGACAAGTAGTGTAGTAGTGGATGTTCATGTTGTGTTTAAAAAATGAAATGGATATTTTGTTTAATGGAGTCTTGATTTATATTGTATCATTAGCCTTCTTTTATTGTTGCCTTATTAGACTTCTTTAAACGCATAGCATAGCTTATCATGTTGCCTACAAACAATCAGTGAATAAACTTTATAGAAACTTCATTGCTGGTATATGCAATCTGGTACTAGAAAGACAAATTTTCCAACACTCCACTATTACCATTCCAAAAAAATAATCAATCCATTCGTTATTGATCCAAATAAACAATAATTACATCTCTTTGAGTTGAGATTGTTACAGTAACTAAGCAGAAATCAATACAACAATGCCTTACAACTTCCTTACCTTAAAATTACGACTAGCCTCGACTAGCCTATAAATTAATTTTGTTCGCAAATCCATAAAAAAAGAGTCAGTAGAATTTCCCATTATCTAAACCATCTACATCATATTTGCTATTATTTAACACTTGATAATCTCAGCAACGTCAATGTTTCAGAGAACTATCCAGTATTTCTTCTTCTCTTTGAGAATCCACATCCAATTTGCAATATTTTACACCATCATCACTCTCCGTGTCATCTGGCACACATCCTGGATTTGATTGAGTGTCATCCAAAAATATCGAGACGTCTTATGCTCAATGCCTGCTCCTTGGCAAATTTTGGTGCGGTGCTCCAATTGTCTGCTACCAAGTCTGTGACCCTAACCTGCTACAAGATAAATTATTTATTATATTTCCACTTATCGTCTCAAGTTAGTTGCATCAATGGATGATGGAGAAAGAAAGACATGCTCTCAGTGGAGATTCAGTAGGAAAATACTTTTGCGCCTCACTACCAATGTGCTAAACTTTATACTATAAATCTATAAACATGTTTTTTCAAGATAATATTCTAATTAGTCTTCTCAAGTCCATTGCCTAAACTAAACACAAAAAAAATACAAAGAATGAACCAAAATATAGAGTACAATTCTTGGTCAATTAAAGATCACAATATCAGAACAAGAAAGGTCTGAGTAGTAAAATGGTACACTCACAGATCACCACAAGATACAGAAAATTATATGCAAGATATTTTGCAATTTGTTTACAAAATAAAAAAGGATAAAGTACCAAAAGGAGAAGCTTTGAAAGGTTTGAAGAAGAAGGCTGTTGCAGGACCTCACTGTCAAGTCTGCTCCAATCTGGGTTCCCTTTCTTAGCTTCAGCAAGAGTCCTCTCAAATCCAATATCAAAATTGTAAGTACTTCACTGATTTTGAAATAGATAATATAAATATACTGGTACATGAACTGGTAAAATACTGGTGAAGGAATACTGTGGGCTGCTCCTATCTGTGGGTCCAGAGCTCTCACCTTCTATTGTATCTAATTCATCAATTATAAATCGGTCCATACTTTTAGAAAAAAAATTCAGCTGCTTTGCTGCCTCCGTGGCCATCAAATACACCAACAAGAGCCTAAAATTAAAGCACAGTAAAAGATTGAGTGCAATTAAGCTAAAGTATCACTTGGGGGAAATAAAAGAGCAACTCCAATTAAGCACAGTAAAAGATTTGAGTGATCATTCGAAGTCTGAAACTTTGGCCTTATCCTAAGATCGGAAGTACAGTTACATGCCAAATTCTAGGTTTCCAGACCAAAATTTTAACATATACTTGAATAAACCAAATGCAGGAATGCCAATTTATGTTGAATACTCCAGACTCACCATGTTATAATAGCGCTTGCTAAAACAAACAAGCGAGGACACTAAATTAAACCAAATTAAAAATTGCGTACTGTCTTTGAATCTCCATTGAAGCATGGCATGGAGAGATGCCTATCTTCCATCTGAAGCTTCTTCTCCCTCTCTTCGAATTGACCTGATTCATTCTCAGAGAGGAGAAGTTTTAGGCGAGGAGAAGTACGCCGGCGACGGCAAAGTCGGGATCACGACGGAGCATGACACGGAGAAGGAGATAGCACTCTCATGTGAGACGAGAAGTCTGGAATTTGACATAATAACTGCTTTTAGACACCGCCAATTTTGTTTATCGATGGCATCCGATTAAGTTTCCCTCCAAAAAATATTTTAGAGATAATCTTCGTATTTGATTTAGATAACCGTCTTTTTGCTGAACTTACAATTTCTTGATCACATGTGGCATTTCCTGATTCGTTGGTTTCATGTGTCATGGATAGATGACGTGGATAACTTGAGTGCCGCATATTTTAGCAAATCTTAGCATGTACATGTCGATTTATTTGCCAAATATTATTGTGCATGGAAAACATCATTAAATTTCGTTTACCATTTTTTTAATTTTTAAATTGTTCAATGATTTAATGGACAAATAATTGATAAACTTCACAATTTTGGAGGTAATATCCGTATTCTTGCTTTAGATAACCGTCTTTTGATAAACTTCACAATTTCTTGATGACACATGACATTCTGACTGGTTGGTTTCATGTGTCATGGATCATGTCCGTGGATATTATGACATGGACAACTTAGTGTTGCATATTTTAATAAAATTTAGCTGGTATATGTCGATGTATTATTATCGAAAATATCATAAAATTTAATTTGAAAATTTTTTAAAATTAGAAATATTGTCCTAAATGAAATATTAAATTATTAAACCTAATATTTTCCCAAATGATAATTTTTTAATATTTGTCCTAAATTAAATATTTTTTTTTTTAAATTTGTCCTTCATGTGAAGTCGACATAAAATAATTACATTATGAAAATTGTTGAAACTTCAATGAAAGGTAAACTTGTGGAGCAAATGACGATAAAAAAAAAAAAAAAAAAAACCTTGTGGTGCAAATGACAAAGTGAGTTCAGCTGGTATGTTCATTCTTGTTTTTAAAAGCCTAATGCTTTAATTTCAAATAGATTTCATATTTTCTTTTTCAAAATAAAAAATGAAAAAAATGGATACCCAGTCAAATTGGAAATATTTTGTCGTAAATGATGTTTTCAAAATTGTTTAAATGATTTAAAGGACAAGTAATTTGTTGTGACAAATTAATAGCTTTTATGCTTGTATTGTACTAAACTAGGGAGGAATGCTACAATAAAAGCAATTTGACTAATCACTCCGTCAAACTTGAATAGATCTTTAATTCAAAAGCTCAAATGACCAACCCAAACACTTAAGGTGATTTAATTGCCGAATATTATTGTGCATGGAAATTATCATAAAAATTCATTCTCTAATTTTTAAAATTGGAAATATTTTTGTCCTAAATGAGATATTAAATTTTTAAACCTACTTTTGGTCCTAAATAAAATTTTTAAATGATTTAATGGATAAATAAATTGTTTTTGCAAATTAGTAGATTTTATGCTTATATTGTACTAAACTAGGGAGGAATGCTACAACAAAAGCAATTTGACTAATCACTCCGTCAAACTTGAATAGATCTTTAATTCAAAAGCTCATCATATGACCAACCCAAACACTTAAGGTGATTTAATTGCCGAATATTATTGTGCATGGAAATTATCATAAAATTTCATTCTCTAATTTTTAAAATTGGAAATATTTTTGTCCTAAATGAGATATTAAAACAAAGAAATAAATAGTCCATATGGATTTTTTTCGCTTTTTATTTAAAAAAGAAAATAAAAAATCCATTTGAAATTAAAGCATTAGACTTTTAAAACATGAATGAACAGAGCAATTGAACTCACTTTGTCATTTTGTTAGAAAAAAAAGAAATGAAAAGTCCATATGGATTTTTTATTTTTTATTTAAAAAAAGAAAATAAAAAATCCATTTGAGGGTAGGGCAAAAAACAAGTGGTGTAAATATTGGTAAAAACCAAGTGGTGAACAGAGCAACTGAACTCGCTTTGTCATTTTGTTAAAAAGAAAGAAATAAAAGTCCATATGGATTTTTTTCATTTTGTATTAAAAAAATAAAAAAAATCTATTTGAAATTAAAGCATTAGACTTTTAAAACATGAATGAACAGAGCAGCTGAACTCGCTTTGTCATTTTGTTAGAAAAAAAAGAAATGAAAAGTCCATATGGATTTTTTTATTTTTTATTTAAAAAAATAAAAATCCATTTGAAATTAAAGCATTGGACTTTTAAAACATGAATGAACAGACGAGCAATACTCGCTTTGTCATTTTGTTAAAAAAATGAAAAGTCCATATGTTTTTTTTTTATTTAAAAAAAGAAAATAAAAAATCCATTTGAGGATAGGGCAAAAAACAAGTGGTGTAAATATTGGTAAAAACCAAGTGGTGAACAAAGCAACTGAACTCGCTTTGTCATTTTGTTAAAAAGAAAGAAATAAAATTCCATATGGATTTTTTTCATTTTGTATTAAAAAATAAAAAAAATCTATTTGAAATTAAAACATTAGACTTTTAATACATGAATGAACATACCAGTTGAACTTACTTTGTCATTTTCTTAAAAAAAATAAATAAAAAGTCCATATGCATTATTTGATTATACAAAAATTTTCAGTTATGTCACCGATTTTTTTGGAAATACAACGTTTCCGATATTTCGTGCTTGATCGTTGTAACGTTGTACCACCATCAGGCCTTTAATTAATTTTGAAATTTAAAATGTTTTATCAATTTTTCTATTTTTAATAAACTTACAAATTAAAATTGCTCCTAAAAATTTTGAAAAATATATGGTGCTATTATATTATACATGACGGCAAAGTGAATTTATTTTAAAAAACAAACTTGCTGTACACGTGAAAGTGGTGGATACAACACTTTAGTAGTAACCGCTCAAAATTTATTTGATTAGCTTTGGCGGAAAAATAATATGGTGCGAATTCCCAATTTGAATTTGGAAAGCAACCGCTCTCCATTGGCTGATGTGTCATATATTACTGGGTGGTTATATTTAAAAGAACCCCTTTCCTTTCAGGATTCTCTTCCATTGCCTTTCACAATTCCGTTCACAATTTAATTCACGCAGGATTAGCGAGAAGGTTAGAATTAGAAGAGATGGAAAACAAGCATGATCAAGCTGTCGTAACTGTATGTTTTTTTTTTTTAAATTCCCTTTTTCACCATTTAATTGATCAATTGATTAATAAGGTCATCTGGTAAACAGTGATCAGACTTTATTCCTTCAATCATTCAAATTGCAAAATTGCATCAAAATACTATTATAATATGTACAAGATAAATTATTAGTATGGTCATGGAGATCGTTTTTGCATATTGTATGTCTTACGTACCGTAAAAGGCCAGGTTGCCTTCGTTGATTGATGAGTCATTGAACACCTTTTTTTTATTGAGATTAAACCCGTAGGTTTCCATTCCAATACAGAGTGTCTCATACATGAGTTACATATAGTTAGAACCCCATAAAGAAGCATTGAAATTATTGTACATCTAGGATTTACTACTGAACAACTACCACTCATACCGTTAAGCAACAAATATATGTCTCAGAGGCAAACAAAATAGGTAAGGAAAAGTTCCCATTTAAAATACAACAAAACTTTGGGACTTAGTATGGTCATGATTATGGACTCCATTTAAACGCTAGAGGTGCGTACATTATTTCCTCTTTTTCGTGGTGGCGAAGCCCTATGATGGCATGTCTAATCTGAACGGAGGACATATTCAGGAGCAGATCAACGCACTCTTGCAAAGTCACATTTGCCCGCCACGATGGTGATTCCTGCAAAACAAAATGATTCATGATTTCCACCAAAATTTTTTAATCTGTGAAAATGTCATTGAGCACCTAGAAGTCCAAATATTTTGTGGCAAATTTCAGTTCATTGATATATATCTTACGACAATTGTTCCCTGATAAATCAAAGTTTTTCATATCTAAAACATATATGCTATACTTATCCTAGATTTACATTTTTCTAACTGATATTTATAATTACAAAGGGAATTGATCTATCAGCCCAATTTGCGATTTTGCTGGAAAATTTACATCCGACACAAAGAAGAAGAATAACTGAATTAGGCTTTGGGGCATTACTTGAAATGCACCCCATACAGCTCTCTCGCAGACTGATAGTGGACATGGTCGATGTCTACGATCCCTCTTCTCAGACTTTCTACATGGGAGGAAAACATGTGCCAGTAACAACGCAAGATGTTTCCTGTATCCTAGGTCTGCGAGACGAAGGGATAACTGTCGATATAGAAAAACGAACACCAAGGGATGAATTAATAAAGATATTTGAAGATCCTTACAAAGAGGTTATCACATTTAGCTATGTAAGAGATCTAATTCTTCATACCGATGCACGTGATGAAAACTTCGTTCGAATTTTCATTATATTGATGGTTGCTGGGCTTCTAGCCCCACCATTAACTGAAAATATTCCATATGAATATTTGAACCTGGTGGACAACATCCCACGGATTGCGCAAATAAATTGGGCCGAATTCACTGTAAAAATTCTTCTCCGTGGCCTTAAAAGACACTTACTGGATAGGAAGATACGTATTCAAGGAAGCCTGTTCTTTCTTCAGGTAAATTTCGAATCCATCAGTATAGTATACTTTTCTTTTCTTTTTTCAATATTTTACACTAAAATAATATTCTTTATTTCTTTTATTATAGTTATTCTATTATGAGCATATTCAGCTTGGCTACTTGGATGATGAAGTGCATTGCCATCCGCAAATGTCAAAGTGGACTTGTGAACGTGTGCGGAACAGAAATGACCATCACCGCAGCAAAGGTCGATTCGATGGTGAAATTTTAGTGCAATTGAATTGCACAGAAAGGAAAGGTAGGGCCCCACCTTCGAAGACAACAATCAATAGAGATAGAGCCCCACTTTCGAAGACAGCAATCAATAAAGGTGGGGCCTTGAAGACGGCAATCAATAGAGGTAGCACCTCTGGAATCACTAGAGGTATTACCCCACCTTCAAAGAGGGCAATCGATGGAGCTAGTAATGGCCCAAATGTAGAGATTCTTAACGAGGTAATATATTGGTTTTATTGAATCATAATTGGTAGAGGCGTGCATGAAATTTGATGTTTTACAAATGAATAGTGAATGGACCAAATTACTTGACCAGTCCTATATTTCTCATCCTTAAGACCTTAACCGCAACAGAAAAAAGGGCATATGATATTGATCAAAATGAGAACTTGATGCAATTGCATCAAAATCTGCTTGTTTATATTGGCCTGGAACAGTAAATTAAGAAAGCAAACTTGTTACCATGCATATTCATTAAAAATTTAATAACCAGGATTATTTCTATAACTTAGCCAAATTGTATGCAGTATATTTTTTTCCTATTCGACTCTCATACTTTTATACAATAATGAAATAAATTTCCAGAAAAGGGCAAAGAAGTCGAACGACCAGCCTAGTACAACACCTCTGAAAGAGAAGGAAACAAAATACAAGCATCCTGTTGAGATATATTCTGATGCAAGTGACACAGAAGGAGCTATTCATGAGATTTTCGATGCAAGTGAAACAGACGGAGGTGCCATTGTGTTCAATCCCCAACAGATGGCAGCCGTGTGGTATTTACAAGATGCAGATTTAAATGAAGTGATTGTTAAAAATGATGATTTAGATGTGACACTGACTGCCAAAGAAATGGAAAGTCTCATCCAAGATTCAAATGAAAAAGGTGCAGTGAAATGGATACCCAGTCAGGTACACATATATATTTCTCATGTTTACATCTGGTTAGGTATAAATGGTTAAACTATCAAGGTTATATGCTACTAATTATAGACTATAATTATTTTAGAATGATTTTTAGCTGATGTAGCTGCCATTTTGTTCTTCAAAGCATTTAACACCCTAAATTATTTCAGACTCAAGTTTACAGAAAAGCAAAAATTTTTATTTTGTTCTGAACAGGTCATAAATTGCTATATTGCAACCATGGAGCGGCATCCATCTAAAAAAGTGATGGCAGTATCAACTCTCAACACTAACATATATTCCAGATCTGAAGCTCCAAACGCCATGTACAAGAGACGTATAAGAAAGTATACAAAAGTCGGCAAAGAATTTTTGGAACAAGACTTGGTAAGTCTAAATTGAATATTTGTGTTTCTCATACCTACAAGACTATAGTGGGAAAACAACTGATTTACTATTTCAAATTGTAGGTCTTTTTTCCTATAAACATAAGCGACTCACACTGGATCGTAGGGGTCTTGAATCTCACGCGGTCAACATTTCAAGTACTGGACTCGCTTGTAAAGTGCACTCCAGCCTATTATGAAGATCTCACGAGAGATTTGGTCAGTGACAACAACCTTATTTATGTTGTTTAATTGTGGGTTTCTTTTTTAATGAGCTGACATTTTCCAATTGTTGTAGCGCATTGGAATCCAACAATTAATCTCACTAGCAATCCAGTCTGACGAAGATCTTTCAGCTAAACATGGGTCATTAGATATTACTACATGGCCTGTAAATGTGATAAGCGAGGCACCACAACAAAATGATTCTGACTCGTGTGGTTTGTATGCCTTGGCATATATCGACTTTTGGAAAGGGTCGCTTGAGACGACTAATTTTCCGAAGGTGTATTCTAATTTGTGTAACATTCATACAAACAATTCTACTAACATAAACTAACTATATATTGTGCATTTGCATTACATTTGCAGATTGATATTGAAGAATTTCGAAAACAAGTGCTTGTTCGACTGATATTCTCGAAGCACAACAAAAATGAGGAAATTAAAAACAAAATCAAGGCATCGTGCATGCGCATTTGTCAAACAACTGGTACTTAGACTTTTCTTTTTTTAACAATCTGATTGGCACAATTTCAAATTAAACTATGCTAAGTTTCAACTTCAACTTTTGTTTCAGGATTAAAGATGATGGAATTCGACTGAAGACTTTTTTTTAAGGACGTTTGGATTTCTGTAATTTTTGCTTTGAACTAAAGAATGTTATCTTATTTTGAACTAGTTGCTTATGTTAATTACTTTTTTTATAAAGCTGTGTCGCTGCCAATTTTTATAACTGGCACTGACTATTGACTATTTAGCAGAGTATCTCTGGCGTATATTGTATCAAACAATAGCATCATAATTATTTGTTTCCAAGCATTTGTAATATTAAATACTCTCAACTGGTCAATAGCTGAACAAAAACACATAAAAATTGAGCAGTAATTGGAAGAGAAGGTCCCACTTGATGCGCTGTCACCTTCTCTGTGGGTTGTTCCTCTCTGTGGCTCCAGAGCTCTCACCTTCTATTGTATCTAATTCATCAATTATAATCGGTCCATACTTTTAGAACATAATTGAGCTGCTTTGCTGCCTCCGTGGCCATCAAATACTCCAAAAAGAGCCTAAAATTAAAGCACAGTAAAAGATTTGAGTGCAATTAAGAAAGAGAAATAATCATGCATAATTACATATCTACTGGAACTTTCTTCCTTCCTATCTCCTCTACTATTCTTAGTTCTTACCCCTCCATGAAACAAGCTAAGAGTCCCTCGATTTGAATACACGATTACAGTAACTTTTTCAAGGTTATTATCTCTTAAAACTTATCAGGAGTCAAACTTTTCTGGTGTCAAAAGAAATTAATTTGTTCCCACCCATTTTGGCACCCATTCTCCCAAAGAGAAATACTCAGGCTTGAACATGGGATCTGGATCACAGTCAAGCCATCCTGTTGACAAGTCCTGTTGTGAACAATACAACATAAGATATAAAGCACTTGCAATTTGAGACAAATTAGATCTATAATAAAATGCATGACTAACCTTCCTTGGACACGTAAGCCACTTGAAGCTTCCCTTAACCCTTGCCAACTACCATAAAAACAAAAATGTTAACCATTCAAATTGCAAAGTGAAGCGTCATACAATAATATATCTAGTTTGTCGTATTTCTGAGTATTATTTATGTAATGTCAATGTAATTGACCACTTCAGTAGTATGCATCTTTGATTTTAGATTAATTTGAAGTACAAGAGGCTTAACAATAATCATTCTAAGTTTTCTCATGCAAGAATCATTGTTTAAACACTGAAAAGTAATAACAAATGTTTAAAGGAAGAATATTATCAGAACAAACATATATAAAGACAAATCAATTTTCTGCTTTGAATTGTAATGCCCATTATATTTGGTAATTGCAATAAATAACCCACAATCGCTAATCATGAATAAATGAAAGCAACAAGTACTACTGAGAACTTCTTTTTTTTTTTTTTTTTTTTTTTTTGATAATTGCCCGTAGGCTAAGCATTCATTTAAACAATGAGATTACATGCCAACAATACAGTAACCTGGTGCTCAAAAAAAGACAACAACTGATTAGGCCAAAAAGTCTGAAAACTAAACTGAGATCCTAAACAGTAAAAACGCTTAAGCATAAAAGTAAAAAAAAGATA
This sequence comes from Rhynchospora tenuis, assembly GCA_027725995.1. Lineage (NCBI taxonomy): Eukaryota > Viridiplantae > Streptophyta > Magnoliopsida > Poales > Cyperaceae > Rhynchospora > Rhynchospora tenuis. Next base: position 278,420 of record JAMRDG010000072.1, on the reverse strand, counting down.
AAGAAACTACAATACTACAATACCTAACTGAGCACCAGTTAAAGTAAAAAAACATCTAAGGTGGTTCATCCTGCAAACGCTGAAAAAAACTGCTCATCAATGATTCTGGTAAGCCTTCCTTGGTGGTGCAAAGATTCTGTTAGCTGTCCCTGATAGCTTATGGAGCCCCTTCTTGCCAGATTTGCCAGACAATGTGCATGATACACTGCTTCCCTTTTAACATGTCGCATCTCTCCTTTATCATTTGTATCTCGCAGTAATTTTATTAAAACCTGAACCGTTTCTGCTGCTCTCCATGAAGGAATGTCGATTGTTTCCCCTTGCTCCACTGAACTTACTAAATTTAAACAATCCCCAAAGAATTGAACCACTGTATTTACTTACTGGCATACCCATCCCTCGATAGAAATATAGCATTGCCTCCTTCATTGCTGTGGCCTCTGCATGAAAGGGGTCATGCGCAGTGAAATGTGCTAAACCCACAGAGTGTAACATCCCTTTGTAATATACCAAATATGCCCCTCCGGCCTTTCCTGTCAACTCCCAAGATGCATCAACCATCACCTGCCAGCCTTCTTCATTGTAATTATATTTCTCACTTTGCACAGTATGAGGATTCCTTCTATCTAGGTTCAGTTTCAGATTTTGTGCTGCTATACTGGCATTTATTCTGTGCAGAACACTTGTGGGCTGAAAAGCACTATGCTCAATAACAGCTTTATTTCTCTCTTTCCAAATTTCCCACATAGTGTGAGCAAAAATCTGGACCCCATTCTCATCTAAACTTGGCAATACCTGCTGCAACATAGTTGTGACATTCAGAGGCAAGTCATGCACTCTTATTCCCAATTGACCACCAAACCATACTTGTCTTGATGTGTTACAGAAGAATAAGCAGTGACATTTCATACTCACTACTGAGAACTTGGTAGCAACTACCAAGCCTTTCTAAAAAAAACAAGTACTACTGAGCAAAAATAACTAATTCTCACCAGAAAGGCAGAGAATATGGTAGCAGCAGATGCGCTGATAAAACCCTCCCAAGTTTTCTTTGGAGCGAGTTTTAAACGCTTTAAATTTCTCTGTCTAGGTGACAATTGACTTATCAAAACTCAATACTGGTGCTTGGTGCCTACCATCAACTAGAAATCCAATTGCAGTTTCAACTTTTATAATTGAGCAATTTATCTACAATGAGGTACATAAAAAGAAAAGGTTTAAGGTGGACACAGGGAGTCATACCTCCTACTTATTTACATTAGCATAACCAACAAGAAGGGCATAAATCACTGGAATTCTTCAGTGCTTGATGCTGTTTACATGATCGACTAGCTTTCCATGTGTAACAAAAAGATAATTCAAATCAAAAGTAGAATACAGGTTGCAGTCCTTAGTATCCAGCCAATAGCCTTTGTTATCTGAAAAACCTGAAGTAGAATACAGCTACTCTTAATTATTCTTAATAGGAGTTCTGTTAAACAGTTAAAATGAGGAAAGAATATAGTAGTGCTTACATGGGTGTCCACTGGGAAATCATCTTTGTGAAGGTAGAACATGAGCACACAGGCAACCTGCAATAACTTATGTTAGAAATTACTCCAACTAACATTTATTGCCACAAACAAAATACCCAATATAACAAATAGGGTAATACTTAAAAAGAGTTGATCAAGCTAATTGTAATTTTCTCTTGATAAAACTCACAAGACATGATATAATTTTGCATAAGATTTTTCTTTTGCCATGTCGAGACTAGAAAGTACATCATTTAGACAATTTGATTGAACACGTACTGTTTTGGGGCCGATGCCTTTGAATTGGGATAGCTCGACCTTGACGTTGTCGATTCACAGTTCTCTCAAGTACCCCAATCTAACCCCAAATTTTATGCTACCAAATCGCATCTGAAGTAGATGTTCTCATGCCAATTTTACAAACAAAATGAGATTATGAAGACAGTAGATCGAAAACCCTCAAATAATAAAAAAAGTAGAAAACACCTGTTGCACATGAGGGCCTGCAACTTTAGAAAAAATAATTTGAGTAAAATTATTCAAGAGATTCCCTGTGAGCACAACGTACTCTATATCCAAGGTGGAAGATTTCGAATCAACCCTAAAATTATTCCAAAGGGTTGTTGCTCTAGAACAACCATTGTCGACAGCCTGGCGAGAGATCTATGCTCGATGCCGATCCAAACACAGATCGTTGCTAGCTCTGGGGAAAGAGACCGATTAGTGTAGAGGCGGCAGAGGATTATACAAAATAAACGAAGAGACTACGGAAATAAACGAAGAGACCGATTAGTGTAAATGGACTATTTTGCCCTTCCGCCAAAAATACTCCGTTAGATTTAACAGAGACATTGGAGGTGCGAAATTTATTACGTGATTGCAAGGCCGTCCGATTTATAACAAATGGACGGTCTGATTTGTTTCTGTCCACATTAGAATTTCCCATATTATTTTATTATTCGTCTCTTTAGTTACATTCAGTTACTTTTGTAGTTTGATTCCATCCATGCATGCAAGAGATTTGAACTCTAGATAGACAATTATTTACATCTTAATTACTAAAGCTATTGGAAACCCCCGAGTTCAACACAGATAAGTACAATATATTGCATATTAATTCTTTGAGTCGGACCATGCAATTATAGTTAATAATTCGACGAAGATACGCCATGGAAAGTGACTAAAGTACTAAACTACTAAGCAGTAAGCATAGTCAAAATTTTCGAAATTACAACTGAGAATAAGACAAAATGAGCACTATTCGAAGCAGATGAGCAAAATCTATTATTATTTTTTTTTCCAAAAGAATGATTTGACTCTATCCTGTCCAAAAGTCCATATTTACTTTGTATCATACACTTCCACCATCCTTTAAACGAATTGAAACATCGTAACACTTCGACGTTCTAATTTTGTTTATTTCATATACAATCCATCTGTGGGCGTTTTCAAAGTTTACTACATATTTCTCTATTTTATCTCTAAAGGCACAGAAGAAAGATAAACAGGAGTAATTAGAGTCTCCTTTGCATTCCTCATGAAAAGAGAAATATATAAATTAGAGGCGAGGTGGCAATTTAGCGTGACATAAGTTAAATAAATACAAAGAGGATTTGATGGTCGCTAACAAATAAAGTTACATAGCAGAAAGCTGAGGACCATATTTTCTAGTACAGAAGAGAAGGTTAAGTTAAGGTGACAGAAGCTAAATAAATAAAAAAGCGAATTAAAAAGTCGCTTATAAATATAAATTATATAGCTATTGCACAAGGCCCGTCATTTCCGGTCTTTTCAAGCAGACCATCTCGGAGTGCAGCTAAGATAAATGACAAGTCTGACACTTCATTTGCCAACTCAGATAACCTATATTTCAGTTGCCCAACAGAAGTATATCTTTTTCTCCGGGTCGTCCTTAACCCTGGTATTCTACCTGCGACCACAACATTAAATTAAGTCACAAGATGGTACTTACATGTGTATGCAATCGAGCCCTTTTGCAAAAGAGTTGCTTGTTATGGTAAGCACCGCCAACCAGACTATATTTGATGTGGCTAAGGAATGCTACCAGCAGTGGACAAATGATGAGTAGGTATCCCAGTCAGCAGCACAGATGTGGTATGAGTAATAGCATTCATGATCAATAGCTTGACAAAAAATAGTACAAGTTCAAACAAGCCATACAATCATCAATTATTAAAAGGAAGGCACCAGAGGCCACGCCGCATGTGAGAGCACCAGCAATAGATGACCATATGAATGAGTGAGTAAGAGAGAGAGACTTACCATCAGGCAAACCCCCACACTTGCTAATGTAATGCCTCTGCTCATATGCTATAGTAGATAGGAAGAACTGAATGGATGATGCAACATTCCACCAAATCTTGGCCACGAGTTGATCCTCTTCATCGTCTGTTTTGATATCTGACACTCCGATACACCTAAGATCTTCAACAATTTCTCTTAAAATTTTCAAATTCCTGTTCTCACCTTTTTTAGTACTGCATTTCTGCATCCATTTAGCTGCTTGCTGAAACTCTGTACGAGCTATACAAGCACATATATTCATAGCAAAGTATGAGATCAGGACCCGAAACAGTGAACAAAATGTAACAAATAAACTAGAAATGCTATGGTCAAGGCGATACGTACAGAGGACTCCATCAAACCTGACCATATTGAAAACTTCAAAGGACCAATATGAACCGTTCAATGAGATAAATTTAACATTTTATCAAATTTTTTAAGTACTTTTTGGATTTTACTAAAACTGTTGCTATTGAAATCTCCATAACTAATTAGATTGGTGATGTTTTAAATTTATGAAAAATAGTAAAATAATTTGAAAAAAATAAAATAAAATTTGGACTGTAAGGATATTTCAATACAAAGATTACATTGGACGGTTCGGATTAGTCATTTGAAGTTTTCATATTGAGACAAGGTCGGGTTTGACAGAAATCTCGTCCATATCACTTTGACCGTGACATTTTCTCTAAATAAAAATAACAATAGATATACAAAAACCAAAGTGTGAATGAAATACACATAAACCTTGCTATCAAAGCTGAAACAACTCAGCAATTGCAAACACAAGTGGAGAAATTTTAGAGTCCATTGAAATGAAAATTCTCCTATTCAATACTTACAAACTCTGTATTAAGCACGGTCAGGATTTTAACATTACTTCCTACTTTACATACTCTGTATGGTGAGTCAAAAGGAGGTCAGCAATTTATCAGTACTACTAGTAGTGTATGTTGTAAATTAAGATAGCCAAAAAAATTCTCCAAAAGAACAAAAAATAGATAAACCTCAAAAAGAAGTACAAAAAAGTCTTCGGTTTACATGACTGGCATAAAGAAACTTAATCTTAGAGATGGATAGATTATTGGACAGGTGCGAAGAAACATACACTTTTTGTAGCTGTTCATAAAAGTTAAGCATTGATTTTTATATGGTTGTTTATATCATCTGTTACAAAGTGGTATAAATCTCGCAGCAAGTCCTCGATAATAGTAGTATGTACAAAAGATGGGCTACATGTTGCAGGTAATAATACCAGATTAATACAAACTTTTTCTTTCTTTATTGGTTTTGGACCTTTTGGTTATCGACTACTGGAGAATTTGTTTCACATTGTAACTGAAAAATTTGAGGGGCTGTTGTGGACATCAGCAACATTCCAAAACCAAGAAAATCCTTCTTTGATTCTCTGTTTTCACATTTAACACCAAATGTGCTTTTCACATTAAGCTTTCTGCTTAATATCTAAATTCAAACTAGATTGCTATGCCTACCTCTTTTCTTTGAAATTTGTGCTATTGAGTGCTCTTGTAACACCGTTCCAAAGAAAAACCTTCCTGAAAGATGTAAAGAAACAGTGAGATAAGATCAGAGCATAGAGTAACATGACGAAGATGCATAAAACTTCAAAGACCGAAGTGTTCACCTTGTTTAAGTATCGTCAGAGAATGCAGAAGCTGCCAGGCAGCTTCACATCTGCGACTTTCACCATATTTAAATTCAGAACAAAAGTCATGGCATTGATAATGAGCATCTGAAAGCCGACTGATGATGAACACTGCAACATTAACCGCAATGCGTTGGTACTGATCAACACATCTAACATAATTTGTCAGATCTTTGGCAGAGAGTTCACATTTCTGGACCAATTCTCTCTTAAAATCTGTCAAATCTATTTCTTCTTCTAGATCTTCTCGTGCATCATGACATTCTACTAATAACTTGAACTGTTCATGGATCAAATCATATCTGTCATTAAGGGAAAGCTTGTCCAAAACAAGATCCTTAATTCTTCTGCAATGTCTCTCAAGATCCTTAATTTCACGCTCAGTCCTCTCAAGGAAGAGGGAGGAAAGCAGATCAGAGAAAACATTTGGCTCTGAAGCACAAACCAGAATTGAAGTTAAGGACATGACAAAATCATAAGATATTCCTTCAATCAAACATTGACAAACAATTTTTTTTTTTAAATTTGGAGACTTTACTTGATTACAGTACAGTTATTCACAATATCACCATTCGCTGGTATAGCAAGAATGGGCTAAAACTATAATAAAGTGCGGGCAACAAACAGTAATAACAATACTATGGTCGCCCAAAACCTTCCGGTTCATGCACCCATTGGTTGGGACTGGGCTGTAAACTATGGCTCAATTTGCCTCTGCTGGTATGTTTAGATTGTTAGTTATAGCTCACAGAACCCACTCTGGCCACTGATCGGTTGGGAGTCACCTATCGCCAAGGAGCCGGGAGGGGCCTTGGTGCTTTCCCCCTCAATCCCTCCCACAGATGAGATTTGGTGATGGCTCAAAGCACAAACATGACTCACTAGTTTGACAAAGAATACGACTTGTACTGCATTCTCATAAAATGCTCAAACAAAGCACACATTCTTTTGAAACCAAAACTCTGTAAGCTGGAAAAAAAAAAAATTACCTTTGACTGGAACAGACGAAGGAGATTGTAAATCATCCAGCATCTGGATATACAGCCGCATCTCTTCCTCCAAAGGGGGGCAATGTGCAAACTCTGAATAACTAAGGTCAAATTCAGCAAGCATAAATTTGTTTAAGTAAAATGCATTCCTCCTCTCTTTACTCTCCTCAATTAATGGATGCAAGTCGATCTTCTCGTTTAATTTTATAGCCATCAAAGGTGTAACTGACGAACCTGCTCATGTGCAGTTTATTTATGATAAAACTCAAGCCACTACGGTTACAAATGTCCTTCAGAATCAGAAACCTAAAAAGTAAAAAAATGAGTACTTGCCAATTCTGAAATCTGCCTCAGAGACGAATACTGCCAGATCTGCCAGATGTTGGTTCAGCTCAGAAAGCTCCTCCATGTGGTGCAATTGACCTATTGCTCTGCAACATCTAAATTTGTGAGGCGTCCATCCTGCAAAGTAAAACGAGGAAGATTTTTCATTAAGAAAGAAGAAATAAAAAAAGGAAAAAAGAAAGAAAGGGGAGGAGAGAAAGGAGATAATAATAGTACCTTCGATCGCGTCAATATCGGGACCTGAATCAAAGAAGACCATGATAGATCTGATATATCTCTTGATAAGCAAATAGTAGGCAATTTCATCATCTGCGGGGGGGTCATACAAACGATCGCATTGGAGGCAAACAAGGCGGCTGAGTATCTCTTTGAGGACCTCTTTACGGGTCTTCTTGCTCTTCCTCTTCTTCTGAGAACATTCGCATTTGTTCTTCTTCGTGAAAGCCTCTTGTCCTCTATCTCTATGGTCTGAAGTTACAAGACGGCACACATGGCGGAGCGCGTCATCGTACAATTTGTGTTGATGAGCAGTTGGAAATGAGAGCTTAGGACGTAGTCGAAGGAAATGGGTGATCTCAGAGATATACCATAATCGACTCCTATAGTTAGCGTCGTCATCGTGGCCAATTGCCTTGTCGAATGGACTTGTAGAACTAGAAGAAGAAGAATAACGTAAGAGTTAGAATTAACCAAAAAGAAAATAACTTTATAACTGGTCATTCAAAATCACGTGGGTACGGCCTTGGCAATTGGCAATTGGGCTTGCCTGCAGGCTGCAGGTGGCCTAACCTACTCATTCAATCTCCTGTCATGTCATGTGTGTGGGTACCGTACCTGGGAATGGGCATGCCTGTCGTAGGTGATTAGACTGAGGTCCGAGGAAAGTGAGAGCAAGAGAGAGCGAGAGTGGCGGAGAGAGAGCGGTCTACTTTGTCGAGGTGCGGGCGCTGCGGGCGCTGCGGGCGTGCGGCTAGGTTAGGCCATTAGGATAAATGAGAGCGAGAGAGCGAGGGAACCAGATCCTCTGGATGGCCACGTTTTTTATCTGGACCGTCTGATTTAATCTCAACGGTTAAAAGAGTTCCGTGAATTCTAAAAATAAATAAATAAAGGTATATCTGAATTTCAAATTTTAAGGGGTTTACATTATATATACATTTTTTAAATATATATGGACTCCTTTAATTTTTTTATATTTAAGGTAATGATATGTAGATAATATGCCATAATATCGTAATATAATGCTTTTCGAAAATATATAGGTAAAAAAAAAAAATCGAACATATTAGAAATATCTCCTAACCAGAACAACAGGTATTATATATACTAGCAAAAGATGCCCTCAATATACGGGCAAATAATAAAATAAATTTTTGATATTATTTTTGTTTCATATAAAACTTTATATGTTAGACAATAAAAATACGGTAAAATCAATAATTTAGTCTTTCCTTTTAAATAAATAGCTAATTTGGTAGTAACTAAATTTTTTCTATAAAAAGTCTAACCTTAATCTAGACCACTGATCAATGGTCCATAATTGATATAAGAATTGTTTAACACCCTTTTATATGACATGTTTATTCCTTTTATATGAATTATTTACGCCCTTTGTATGTGTGCATTTATAAGTAGTAGAGATAGAGATTTTGGACCCTTTTCGCCTAGCTGATGTGCCTTGGGCTCACCTGAGTCATAGAGCTTATGCTCTCTTACACCTACGCCTATGTTTTTTTTTAAAAAAAAAATTTTGAAATTGGCATTGAATCTCAAATAGGAAGTCATTTTATATTCGCAGAAATACTGATATAAACATATTTTTTTAAAATTAACATACTAAATAATGGGAGGCAAGAATTAAATGTCTATTTTGCGAGCTTTTTTATTGGAAAAATTAGATTTATGCCACCCTAAAATGAGAAAATTAGAAAATTGTCACCCTGTAGTTGAGCCTTTGAAAATTGCCACCCTAAAATCAATTTAGTTAGAAAATTACCACTTCTACTGTATAAATTACCTCTCTCAAAATCTATTTTTTAGTATTGACTAAATTTTTGTGGTGGATAAATTTTTGTTCACAACCCATGAGATATTGAGATTGGACTTGCCAATCACAAGATATGGCACGCAGACAGGCTTTAATCATGGCGTCTGTTCCAAATTTGATCTTTTGTCCACTTATGGCGATAATAAAAGAAATAGATACGGACTAAAGATTCTCTGAATTTCTCATTAGATTTTCAAAAGATTCATATTGAAACTTTGATGGAATAAAATAGTTGATTTATATTGATGCTTTTCTCTAAGCATAAATCACATAATTTAACTCGCCGAATCAAAACAAATATGCAATAACAAAATATAGTACATATATAGACTGTTGTTGAATGTTGGAACAAAGCAGGAGCAAAAGACTCGATCTTTGTGTCTTTTGTAATATTTTTTTTTTCAATTAGTAGGCGCTATCCCCTTTGCAGCAATTTAAAAGATAAGGTTGTGACTGTCAAGTTTAATTTCACAAGTTGTGAATATAATTTCGGTCCAAAAAAAAAAAAAAAATTCTTTCACCATTTTAATTTCAAAGGAGATCAGATGGAGGAAAAGGATGGATGGGTATTTTGGTCAATACAAAAAATTAAATATGAAGACCAATGATTTCTACAGTAGATGTCGCAATTTTCTAACCAAATTGGATTTAGAGTGGCAATTTTCAAAAACTCAATTTTGAGATGGCAATTTTCTAATTTCTCAACTTTAGGGTGGCATAAATCTAATTTTCCCTTTTTTTATTCGATTACGAGTTAGATCAGAGATTTGTGGAGTCGGATGTAGATTTAGCCCGTCAGTTGTTCAATATTACCATGATTTTTAATTGAGACATTTATCTAATAAATAATACGAAGAAGTTGGAACGAGATTTAGAATTGTTCCTTGGGAATATGCACATATAGAATTGTTCCTTGGGAATATGATTTTTTGACTGCTCCAAGCAGTCATTTCTTTTTTTTTTTAATATTTCAAAAATTTTAAATTCGATTGTTGAATCCTGATCGCGGTAAAAACCTAGGTCAAAATAACCTCGTTTGCCGATCTAATCGTTTGTAGAACAGCTTGAGGGTCGAATCCACAGGGACGGTGTTGGAATATCAATTTTCTACTTTATTAAACTAGTTAGACAAGTTCAACAAATCTAAGTTCAAGCGATTAAGAAATTTAGGGGTTCAGGTCAGCAAACTTCTCTATGTAGCAGGCTCCAAACGATCCGTCTGATCTCTCAGTCGGTCGGTTTGAACCACGGTTAATTGACTAATTTGACTAATTTTATGTTTAGTGATGTGCAGAATCATAATCTAACCGAAGTTATTGAACATTAACTCTCGTTACAATTCCAACTCCTAAGGATAAATTATTTCATCAATTAGAAACCTAAGTTAATCAACTCTCGTTTTTGGCTTAAGAATTCTAAATCCTATCTTTCATACGGAGGATATCTCGCAACTCTCGTTGTGAGAAGGGTTCACCTATCGGTTACTTGGTTCCGATTTCATCTCTCGACTACTTTCAATCCTCAAATAATTAAATCAATTCATGCAAAAGTATAGATTATTGTTACCATACTAGATAAGGCCTTAATCTACTTGGTATAATCAATTCTACCTAAGCAATCACAGATTCAACATAGCAAATAAACAACCAAAAGATAGAAATCACAAAACAAACATAAAACTAATCAAAAGATTCAATTAACTACTACATAAATTAGTTTACTACCATAAGCCCCTAAAATAAAGAATCAACAACTAAGAGACATCGAACAAACAAGAGAAAATGAGAAATAAGAGAAGTTACAACCAATTCCTTGAATTCCCTTGATCTTGTCGAAATCCCCTTCTAAACGACTCGTTGCTGTCGCAAACGACTCGTCTAACGCTGCCACGATCTGGACTTGAGACTAAACTCTCGAATATTTCATTGTCTAACCCTAACTTGGACCTTAGATCTGAACTTCGCCTTGTATCTCCTTGTATCTCCTCAAACCATGTTTATATAGGCTTTGGCATGGATTAGAAACGCTCACAATAGCAGGGAGATTATTCTGGACGTGATGGGAATAGAAAACAACCGCCTTACCAAGAATAACCTCTAAAACGGGCACTTTCTGCTAATTCTGGAAGGTTCCAGACGGACCGTTTGACCCTCCAGACGGACCGTTTGGAAACTGGCTGAAAATAGCAGTTTTTCCTGCGAAAGTCAGACGGTCCGTCTGAATTTTCAGACGGTCCGTTTGGAAATTTCTGCACAGCGCACTGTAAGTATTTTGTCCATATCTTCTTCATCCGGACTCCGTTTGAGGTGATTCAAAAACCGTTGGAAAGCTTACAAGGAGCTCTACATCATTATGGATTCATCCAAGCCATGTTTTTGTCCAAAATCTGCATTAAAAGAGGAAATAATGGTAGTAACTCATTCTTGACACAAAAACTAATTAAACTAACCCTAATTAACCTAATTCAAGTAAAATTATAAATATTTAATCATTATTTAAGACCTAATTAGGGTTGAAATGTGTATATGAAAACCACTTATCAAATCCAAACAGTTGATATTGTTCAATTTTACGAGCAATGCGTTTTCATATAAGTTTTATAAAATTTGGAGTTTATTTGATACTTGATTAAGTGCTAAACAAATGAACGTATTAGAATTAATCAAACCTGGTTCGTTCATTTATTTAGCACTTAATCACGTATCAAATAAACTCTAAATTTTATAAAACTTATATGAAAACACATCGCTCGTAAAATTGACAATATCAACAATTTAGATTCAACAATTGAATTTTGAAATTTTGAAATATTTTTTTAAAAAAAGAAATGATTGCTCTGGGCAGTCCTTTTTTGACTGCCGAGGACGAATACAATTTGATCACATACCCCTCAAATCTTTCTTAATTGAATATTTACCCCTCAAATCTTTGAAATTGATCACATACCCCTCAAATCTTAATAAATAGGGATATATACCCTTTTTAGTTACTTTAATAAATTTCTGAATATTAAAATCTGATTTTTATACCTTGTGACAAAATTACCCCTGCCCAATCCTAAAACCTTTCATCTTCATATTATTTGCCCTTCAAACGATATCAGAAAATAGATCTCTTCCAATATATGCTCTTTTCCATTCTATTACAAAGAATCAGAAAATAGATCTCTCCCTAAATGTTATTATTGAGAATATTTCTTTTTAGTTCTATATTCTCTCATTGATCTCCACTTTATATCTAAGTAACCATTGAAGCAAGGGAATCAAATGACAACTGCTTCTCACTCGTTATTCTCCACCTTATATTCCTGTTTGAATTGCTATTCATTATTGTTCGATAACTTTCTTCGCTATTAATACAGTGACACTGTATATTAGCAAAGTCAAATGGGAAAAAAATAAATCTCGCTCAAATATAGTTAGTACTTGATTAGTTTTTTTCTTCGCCATTATTAAAATATGCTGGATGTGCTACATTATATAGTATACAAAACTTCTATTGATGGATAGTCTACTTGACCAGAAGAATGCAAATTTATATCTTATATGTCTATTGGCTAGGATGCCTGATGGTACATGGGCCACCTTGGTGGTACAAAAGAGCCGATATGGTATAATGGATTAACACAAAAGTTGGGTCAGCTAACGTGCCAAAAAAAAAATAAAAATATCGGTATGTATCGAAGAAGATCTTTATTTCCTAATATCACTTGGACAACAAGAAGATGAAAGGTCTTTTGGGCTGGTAGATAAGAGGATTTAAGACAGGGGTAATTCTGTCATATCAAATAAAAATTAAATTGTAATATTCAAAAATTTAATAAAATAATTGAAAAGGGTATATATCCATGTTTATTAAGATTTGAGGGGTATATGATCAATTTTAAAGATTTGAGGGGTAAACATTCAATTAAGAAAGATTTGAAGGGTACGTGATCAATTTTGCCTTATTATTATTATTATACCCTGTTGATAGGGAATTACCTATTTGTCGCCAGAATTAATTCCGTCCTCAGATGGTCAATGTAACGATCATGATGGTCTGTAGCAATGTCTGTTAGAAATTGAGTATGGAAGAGAGATTATCTTTTGAGTATTTTTCTTTTTTATTGATATATTCTCTATATTACAAAAGAAATACAAGTTTCATTTATATAGGTACACAGTGTACCGTTAGCTTCTCAACCGTTATACCTCTAACGTTCATATTGTACTATACAGTACTTTTGATAAATTACATTTTTACCCCTGTCTATTTTTATTTTCAACACTCCCCCTCAAGCTAGGATTATAGATGTCTATTAATCCTAGCTTCCTAACTATATCTTCAAACATTTTTGGAATGAGTCCTTTTGTGAATATATCGGCCAATTGATCTTCACTCTTGACGTATGGAGTTTCTATTTCCTTCGCTTGAACTTTTTCTCTTATGTAGTGACAATCAACTTCAATGTGCTTCGTTCGTTCATGAAACACCGGATTTGAAGCGATGTGTCGTGCCGAGTTATTGTCACAATACATCTTCATTGGCTCATGTATTGAAATATGCAAGTCTTTGAGCACTTGTTTGATCCAAGTGAGCTCGCTTGCGGTGGATGCCATGGCTCGATACTCCGCTTCCGCACTAGACCGCGCCACGACATTTTGTTTCTTGCTTTTCCATGTGACTAAATTCCCGCCTACAAACGTGCAATAGCCGGTTGTCGATTTTCTATCGAAGCTTCCGGCCCAGTCTGCATCAGAATAGCCACACACATCGTTAGATTTATTATTTTTCATCCATATACCCTTCCCGGGTGATTTTTTGAGAAATCTCAAAATTCTATCAATTGCATCTAAATGTGGTTTTCTTGGTGCATGCATAAATTTACTTATTTGGCTTACCGCATATGATATGTCCGGCCTAGTTACCGTTAAATATATCAATTTTCCTACAAGTCGTTGGAATTGGTTAACATTTTCCAACGGATCACCATCTTCGGAATTTAATTTGGTATTGCTATCAATTGGAGTAGAGGCCGGTTTTGAACCAAGTTTACCGGTTTCTTTCAAAAGGTCTAAAGTATATTTTCTTTGGCAAATAAATAAACCTTTGGTAGAATGAACTATCTCAATGCCTAAAAAATATTTAAGTACACCTAGATCTTTTATTAAAAAAATTTTCTCTCAATTGTTTTTTCACATAATTAATTTTTTCTAAATTATTTCCGGTAACAATTATGTCATCCACATACACAAGAACAACGGTAGTGTCATTATTTTCATGTTTTGAAAAAAGTGACATATCGGAATGGCTTACTTTAAAACCGCAAGAAATTAAATAATGAGACAATTTTCCATACCATGCCCTTGGAGATTGTTTAAGACCATAAATGGCTTTTTTTAATCTACAAACAAGATTTGTATTTTTTTCTTTTACATGACCCGGTGGTAGTGTCATGTAAACTTCCTCTTCAAGAGTTCCTTGAAGGAAAGCATTTTTCACATCCATTTGGTATAATTTCCAACCATTATTAACCGCTATTGAAAGCAAGATTCTAACGGTATTCATTTTTGCAACGGGTGCAAAGGTTTCTTTGTAGTCAATTCCATAAGTTTGGGTATAACCTTTGGCAACCAATCTAGCCTTATACCGTTCTATGGTACCATCACTATTATATTTAATTTTGTAAACCCATTTGCAACCAACGGGTTTTTTATTTTTGGGTAATGGTACTATTGTCCAAGTATTATTTTTTTCTAAGGCTTGAAGCTCTTCCTTCATAGCCTTGCACCATACCGGTTGGCTTATGGCTTCTTCAAAATTTTTTGGTTCTTCATTTTGGGATATTGCACTCAAAAAAGTGCGATGGTTATTGGTTATTTTATCATATGAAATATAATTTTAGATAGGATATTGAACCTCATAGGTTACAAAATCTTGTAACCTTGCCGGTGGTTGAGTGGAGCGCGTGGATCTTCGCAATGGAATTTCTTGTTCAACACTCGTATTTTCTTCTTCTTCAACACTTGTATTTTCTTCTTCCTCGACTTCATTTTGAGTGTTGTTGCGAATATTGTTTCGGTCATATTCCTCTTCTCGTTCATTTCCTACAAATACTTTCTCACCACATTGATTAGGAATTATGGGAAGAACAAAGTCATTTGTGGAAATATGGTTATCAAGCTCTTTGTTAATACTTTGAAAATATGGCTCATTTTCAAAAAAAGTAATATCTCTTGAAATATAAAATTTATAATTTTTTGGATCATAACATTTATAACCCTTTTTTTGAGAAGAATATCCTAAGAAAATAGTTTTAATAGAAGTATAGTCTAATTTATCTAGTTTATTTGTATGAACATAACAAACACAACCAAAAACTCTTAAGTGATTAATATTAATTTTTCTTTGGTAAAGAACTTCTAAAGGACTTTTATAATTCAAAACAACACTAGGTAATCTATTTATTAAATATATGGCGGTAAGAACGGCATCCGACCAATAAATTTTTGGAACATTATTTTGAAAAAGAAGAGCTCTAGTTATTTCAAGTAAATGACGATTTTTCCTTTCGGAAACTCCATTTTGTTGAGGTGTATAAACACAAGTAGTTTGATGTAAAATTCCTTTTTGTTTGAAAAAATTATAAAAATTTTGATTTACATATTCCGATCCATTATCGGTTCTAAAAACTTTAATTCTAGTGCTATATTGATTTTCGACCATATTCGAAAACTCTTCAAATTTAGAAAAAACTTCACTTTTTTGTTTTAGTAAATATAACCAAGTCACACGAGTAAAATCATCTATAAATATGACAAAATACTTAAAACCGTTAAAAGAGTCAACGGGAGCGGGTCCCCAAACGTCGGAATGAATTAAATCAAAAGGCTTATTACTTTTATTTTTTGAAGAATAAAAAGGAAGCTTCGTGTGTTTAGAAAGTTGGCACACTTCGCAATTACTACAATCCAAATTTTTAAAATCAAAGAGACAATTTAAAACTTTATCGGAAGGATGCCCAATTCTTTTATGCCAAAGATTGCTTAAATCATCTTTCTTAATATGAAAATTAGTTTTTTGACAATTTAAAACATGAAGACCATTTTGTAATAAACCTTCACCAATAATATTCTTAGTTTTCAAATCTCGAAACAAAACATTTTGAGAAGAAAATTTAATTTCACAATCTATCTCTTTTGAAAGTTTTCCTATAGATAATAAATTCGAGGTACAATTTTTGACATGCAAAACATTATTAATCACTTTAGAAAAGAACTTGATGGAACCATAACCACAAATTTTCATTTTTTCACCATTTGCAACAAATACATAGTCCTTATTTTTACTAGGTTGGTAATCATATAAAATATTTTTATTTCCGGTCATATGATCAGTTGCACCGCTATCTAAAATCCAAATACAATTTTTATTGGTCTGTTCATGTTTTAAATAACCCAAATGAGTGCATTTCTTTTCACCGTTTTTGGTTGGGCAATCTCTCTTATTTGGTACCACATATTTGGCATTACTTTCATTTGAGCTGTCACATGTTAGGTTATTAAATATATTGTTTGTTAGCCCACCTTGTTTATTATTCCTAATTATATTTTTACTATTGGACTCACGCAATTGACCAGACTGCCTAACGAGCTTAACTAATTTATCAAAGAATTCGATTAACTCTTCAGGGCTTACATTGGGCTTAACAAAATTATCTATATGCGAACAACAAAATGGACCTTTATTACTTATCTGGGCCATCATTGTATTACTCGGATCAGACCCATTTTTGTTCTCGCCAGGATTAGTCGAAGAGCTCGGTCCTCTTCGGACCAATATCCTCTGCGTGTTTTAAGGAAAACACGCACGGTGCGGATCCGTCCGATTTAAATCAGACGGTTGATTTTTTTCGAGCCAATATTTTTTTCGGGTGTGGTGGAATGCACGGGGCTCCCTTATAGCCGTTGAGATTAAATCAGACGGTCCAGATCTCCAGCCGTGCACCAAACACGCAGAGACCAAACACGCAGAGGATTTCATTCCGGTCCTCTTCAGTCTTCCCTGTCCCTGGAGCGATTTTTTATCTTTCTTTTTTGTGTCGCCATGGCCGCCGCTTTCTCCTTGTTTCTTGTTGTTTGGACGGAGATGAGGGTTGAGGCACCAACATTCGTCTCGATCGTGCCCGTCCTTTCGACAGTAGCTACATCGATTGTTCAAAGGCTGTGCTCCTTTCACCTCCCCCTCAGGGTCAGAGGCACAGTCCTTGACAGCAATGGCTTGTGTAGGAGTGGATTGGTGGACTGAGTCATCTAATTTATTCATCGATCGGCTCAGGTATTTTGTATTGATTTGAAAGGTTTGAGGAATTGCTTGTTGTGATGATTTGGAACAGTGAGCAGGATTTTGCCGAATCTGCTCATCAAATTTTGATGGATTTCTCTGAGCTATGTTTTCATTTGTACCATTGAAAATTTTTTGCACGTTTTTGTCACTGGGAGACATAGCCACTACTTGTGTCCAAGTGATGCAGTTTTTCTGCTTGGTTATTTGAGGGTTTTTTTGTGGAATCAAAGATGGGAAATTTGACTCATTGAGTGCCAGGGTCTTCTCTTTCTCTATTGATTTCACCATGATAACAAGATGTTTCTTTGATTTCTAAGACCCAAGCGCATCAATGCTCTGATACCATGTTAGAAATTGAGTATGGAAGAGAGATTATCTTTTGAGTATTTTTCTTTTTTATTGATATATTCTCTATATTACAAAAGAAATACAAGTTTCATTTATATAGGTACACAGTGTACCGTTAGCTTCTCAACCGTTATACCTCTAACGTTCATATTGTACTATACAGTACTTTTGATAAATTACATTTTTACCCCTGTCTATTTTTATTTTCAACAATGTCTGATTGTGGCAATGTGGTATATGCAGACCTGTCCCATTGGTTTTGTCAGTGACTAAAATGCATTACAGAATTGTCCAATAACTTTATGATCACGTGCGAAGTAGATACGAGCGAGGATAATGACGTTTGGGGCGTCCAAAATCCAAACTATGCTTGAGTCTGGATTTTGCTCTTTGTAGATACGATATCGATACGACATACGAGGCGGTGTCAAGGGGCAAAAAGAAAAGAAAAGAAGCACAAAATTAATATTATACTCACCACTTTGCCTGCCTCTCTTTCCACGTCTTTCTTCCACAATTTTGTAACTGTGCACCGGGCAATCACGGTAGTTGGCAACGGATCTTTGCAACTGTGCACATTCTGTTTATTGTGGGCTGATGCTTGTCGACATTCGACAATGAGGTGCTGTGCAAGGTGGTGGTCTTGACGCGCCACCGAGTTCGTCCTCGTTCCTTACCCTTCCTAAGTTGACGAATTTGAACCATCAGGTGCGTCGATTCTCCCTTATACAGAAGTGATTGTGGGGTACTATTTTTTTTAGTTGATGATTGGAGTGAGTAAGGTTTTGGGTCTAAAGAAGATTTGAATTTGATGCCCACCTCCTCTTTCCTCTCTTTCCTGTTTTCTGCTTTCTTCTACACATCAGATAGGAATAGCCGAATAGGATCCACAGTTTCATTTGATCACCCTACATTAATTAATGGTCAATAGAGCTACCCAATTTCTCTTTCACTCGCTACTCAGGTTTACTTTGTACAAGATCAGATTCTAAACTGCCTTGGCCCTTCAGAGACGAAACCTTTTCACTTTGTACTATTCTCCAATCTCCATGGTTTGGATGAATGACACTCAAAAATGAACCACCCATCATAGCCTCCTGCGCCTCTGATAAGGAATCTCAGGTTGCAGTTCTACTTCTCTTTTGCTTTTCCTTTAAATGTTTATTTTTCTTCTCTTATTTTAAACCAAATGAAATGATGATTTCCTACACCCTGTGAGAAGACTGCCTTTTCATTTTATAAACCTTCAAGTTGAAGCAACATTGCAACTGGTTTATACTTTTTATTAAATTAATAAAGTATTTTTGGGTAGCTCCAATTGATTTGGTAACAAGAAAATTTATCTTTGCTGGCTGCTAATTTAATGTAAGCAAGAAATTTGTAAAATAGTGCAACTTTATTTCAATTTCCCATAACTGTGGACAGTGGAGGTCCATTTCTTTTATATTTGTACACACCAATATTTACTTTTTGTTTTTATTTACTTGATTAAAATACTAACTACATCAGTGAGATGGTGTTTTATTTATTTTCACGATACCATATGACATTTGATAAATGAAGCTACTATCTCACATTAAATTTGGCATATGTTGCAACCAAAGTGCAAAATTGCCATTAAAAAAAAAATCTAAAGATTTGTTTTGGTCAAAACCAATTGTCATCTTTATTTGCTACATAGGCAAATTTAAAATATTGCTAAAGTAATTTAATAACAATATTTAATACCAGTGTCGTCAATTTCAGGTATATCTTCAAATTTCCCAGAAGTTTTTAAGAAAGTAAAGAGGCTTAATTGGGTAAGTAGCCATCAATCATTAGTAGTTAGTGATATAGGTAAATCATAGATAGGTTTTAATGTCATTTGGGTTGCTGCTGTAGGGCATTATTGCCACATTGGTTCAGAACATAATGGAACAGATTGCAAGTATAGGTGTAGATTTTTTTTTTTTTCCATTTCCAATTGTTTGGAATATCCAATTGCATGAGCAGTGATATGAATATGCTATTCTATTTAGCTTTTTAGGGGTGCAATCTAATGTAGAATCACACCAAATCACCTTGTCAAACTGAGTTGTATTTAAAAGGAAAAACTTTTTCTCTTATTTCATATTTCAGTTCTGCCAAACAATTATCTAGGAAGTAAAATTAAAACCTATTGATCTTGGGTGTTTGATGACGTGATGTGAATAGTAATTAGTAATACATGTTCTTTTCTCCATGGAATTAATTTAGTCCCTCTGATCATCCATCTTCGGTGGGTGAAGATTGTTAGTGATGTACTACAGTTGTTAGTTGTATGACCCTTATTATCTTAAATTTGACCATGTTATAATGATGTTGCAAAATACTCATTTTCTTTATATCCTAACAATTGATAGATGACATGGGTTCATGAAGAGGGAGGGCGGTTATGTTTGGACATACAAAAACTATGTTGGAGATGCCCAGGGTGACATGCTTGTCGAAGGTATTATTGCATTTTTCTCAAGCATAGCAAATTTTGGTCAATGTTTTGTAATATTTGAACCTAGCAATGTTTTTATTTTATAATTTTGGCTCAAATCGTTAGGTGTGTGAAATGCGAGGGTTATTATTCAATAACGGACCTTTTGCTTTTGTTGCATTTATTTTGGCAAGTTCAAAATATTAAAGTAAAATGAATTGAAGCAAGAGAAATTAATTTGTTTTATGCCAGATTTCAATGAAGTAACAATTGAGATTTTGAACAGACTTTACTCAAGAATGACAAAAAAAAAATATTATGGAGGCAGCTGGTCAAGCTATATAAAATAATTGATGCACAAATTACTTTTTGGTGCCAGTATCATCTCTGTGGTGTTATATTTATATTTCTGCTATACTTTGATCAATTGTGTGCCAGTATCATATAAGTGGTACTATTGCTGGTACGAGGTATTAGTCTGCTTCATTAAAACATGATACTAGAAATCATCATAATGGCTCACTACAGGGTTATGCCAGTGGCATATTACTTTAAACATTGCCCATTTGTTTATGCCAGAAAAAGGGAACCATATCCATTTGGTATCACATGTCGCAGTCATTGAGAAATAAGCTTATGGGTAGTTCACCATGGACTCGAGCCATAGTCAGAGGACTGATGCAAGCCAGTACTGAATGTCCCGAAATACTGGTGCGCTTCATTTATACTTCATCAACGAAAAGATGCTGGTCATATAAGGTACAATTTTGGTATTTGGTCCTCTTCAATTGTTACATGAATTTGCAACTTTTCTTTTCTTTACCATTTTTTGTACTTTTGAAGTTTATTTGATAAAAATCATGAACTTCCAATTTTATATAGCTAGAGAGCATTGAAACCTATTAATCCTGGATGAAGAGTGACACAATAGGAGTAGTAACATCCATTTTTTTTTAGCTGGGAATTAATTTTGTTCGTTAGATATCAATTTTAAAATCCATTTACCACGAAGGTAGGTCAGATCTTCGCTGGGATTGGTATAAGCTGCGACGTCTGTATCAGGGTTGAGAATCCCATCTACTTAGGTAAAGTTAAACCCAATTGTATGTATCTATTGCCATTTTAGTCTAATATGAAGACTCTGGTACTTCCTACAAGTACCTAAAGTTCATGTGGTAGCCACCTTAGTTTAATTTTTTAAATGCTTGATTATGCGGTTCGCATTTGGTTGGAGATTTTAGGAAAGAAATCCATTATGAGATTAATGTTACCAATTGGTAAATTTTTGTGGTAGGCAGCTTTTGGGGCTTTTAAACAAGCAATTGATGTCATTGCAATCTTTGCTGAGTTAGTATGGTATTAGGTTTAATTATCTTGGTTTAACCAAATGTTTATACTTACTGTTGTTGTTTATAATTTTTATCCTAATTTGGATTAATGAAGCCTTCTGTTAGTACTTATTAATTGAAGCATTCTAATACACTGTTTGACTGCGTGTGACATGATAAACTTATATTTTCAATTTTATGTTGCTAAGCTCAATGTTGCCTTGCTTTTATAATTGTTATATTTTGAATCAAATTAATTATGAAAGGCTAACTATGTTTCTTTGCTTATTTTGATAGGGGCTATACAAGAACTACAGCAAATGATGGTGGCTGCTAGAGGCGCAACTGATATTTTTCAAGCACTACCAAATTAATATGGTAGTAGTGTACAATTTCTTTTAAATGTTCAATTTGATACATTAACCTCATTCAAACAAGCCATTTAATTCTCAGGCAACTATAGTTCAACCTAATCTTCCTTAATTTACCATTGCTTGAATTCTAGATTTTAAATATAGTTTATTGAACATGACCTGGTATTGAACCAGTATGCTAATAGTCATCTTCTTGAGGCCCATTTTTAGTATGACCTTTTTGACTCCTAGCCTTTTCGGTTTTTAAATTTTAGCTGAAAAAATGTTCAGGCCAGAGTTAGTTGTGGTGTTGGTATTGGTCATGGCTTTGGAATAGGTATAATACATGGCTGCGGTCTTTGATTTGTCAATTCATGGATGTGGTCTTTGATTTGTCCCATGATTAAGGAGGATTGGTACTGTCATAAGCCAGCATTTCTCATCTATGCTAATACTGGTTCTGTGTGTCTGCCTAGTCTATTTTGTTTTGCTAGAATATCTGTGATTTTACAAAACTCATATATACTTGGGTCAAATTCGTTTTATCTAAAAGTAACTTGTACTTGGAGTCTTAAATGTGAATATATGTGACTTCAGTAGGGATTTTTTAATTAAACACCTGGGCAATTGGTCTGATACCAAAGCAAACTGCAACCTTACCCAACTTAGTTTGGATTTCGTCAGAAATATTCTGTCTGTGTTTCTTTCCCAAAGGTATTGTCTAATTTTTATTTTTTTTCAAATGAACTAATTATTGTTATTAGGTAACCATTTATGTTATTTTTGACTTGGATCGGAAAATGGAAGATGAAGGAAATGAGAAGGACGAAGATGAGCGAAGTGATGGAGCTGAGTCTGATGTAGAAGAGAGTGAAGGAGAAGATTAGGACTAAAGAAAGAATATGTGTACTTTGCACAGGAAAGAATATTTTTTAAGCATTTTTTATTTTTGGATATGGTTTTAAGTCAATTTCGTTAAGCATCAATAGGTCATAGGTGACTCGTACTGATTACTGGAAAGCATATGTTTTGTTTTGGCCTTCAGTTACTTGCTTTACATTTGAATGAGTTTATATTATCTGTATATGATGTGTGATGTCCTTTTAATTTTGATAAGTATCTATTTGTCATATGTTAAAAAATTCGAAATAAATAGTTAAAAATTTTGAAAAATTATAAAATTTGGTCTTCAAGATAATTTCAATATGAAGATCACATTGAGCGGTTCGGATTGGTCATTTGAAATTTTAATAGTTGAGACTAGAATTGTATTTAACGTCAAATGCGTTTGACTCTAGTATTACTTTTTTTTATGTTTTAATAAACTTGTTAATCATCTAACTTTCGCTAGTCATGTTGGAGTTTATCATTTGACCTTCGCTAGTCATGTTGGAGTTTAGCATTTTTGTATGTCAAAATATTATTCAAAAAATTTCTAATTTGAAAAGAGAGAATAGAAAAATGAAACTTCAGATTGAAAAAAACTTTTATTATTTTCATATAAACTTAGAAATTAAATTATCAGTTCACCAAAAAAAATATATTTCAATGTCGTCCATCTAAATTTCTTTCTTTCAGAGTGTTTTTTTTTTTTTTATGATACTTACACGGAGAACAAAATGCATTTTGGTTTTTGATGGAAAATGTGGCGTAGCACGGTTCCATATGCAAATGACTAATTGATAAATATGAAAGGCCACGCAAGACCCGTGTGCATTTCTATTTTTATCTTCTACAAAGATATCAGAAGTCAAAAGATTATGTTGTGCCTGCACTTTGATTGAAACATATAACACGGAGACACATCTACGGCTACACAGTTTTATTCACAATGCATCATCATTCTATAAAATTGGTAGATTCGAAGCACTCAGAGCTTGTAAAAGTGGAAGATTATCAAAGAAAACTAAAATCTATATCAATATTTCCACTTTACAAATATATCCAACTAAAAACGAAAACAAAAGGAACAAAATAATCTGAAGTAGAGATAATAATAAACAAAAATCTAAGGTAATATTAGCTGGTAAAAGAATTCCTGCTCTTGATCATCGGCATTGATCTCTGTCTCAAAACGAACAATCTGATGTAGAAATAAATCCTCCTTCTTGATACAATGAGCATACTTGAGAAAATTTTTCACATAGTCGTTTTCAACTTTACTTAGCACACGAGATCTGTCCTTGGGAGGGAATAATAAAGGAACAGCGCTATTCCAAGAAATCAATCTATTTCCGTAAACTTTTAGGCCTAATAAGCCCTGCATCACGTTTCAAAAAAAAAAAAAAAAAAAAAAAAAAAAAAAAAAAAAAAAAGGGTAAGCGACAATTCAATAATTTAATAATTATAACTTCAAAATAAAAAACCCACCTCACCATATTCGCCTAAAGCTAATCAGATTATTAACCAACAAAACAAAATAAAAAACCCATCTCTACAATGCACTGTTTTACAAGAATTAAGTATGCAATAATTATATAGGATATATGCTCAAGAGTACATATCCTAGATTAGCCCACCTAACCACTCAATAGCACCTCTAACTCTACACAGAATTGAATAACTCTTCAAACATATAGATACATTCATACATGCTACGTTTCTATATGATTCCTAAACCGAAATGGCATAAATACCACTTCTAAATATCAGATTTAGAAAGGCATGTAAATATACTCAATATCAACACAAGTTAATCATGCCTAGAGCACAAATATGAAAGATAATAAGTATAGCCTACCTATACTCTTAATGAATTTCGGAAATACACTGTTCTACTGAAAATCACTCATTAGAAATTCATGCATATAGCTAAACACTACTGCTCTTTCCATATAGTATCCAAAATAGCTTTATTATAACTCTCATATAAGTTTTGAAACATATTATTTGATATCTTATGGAAATTCAAACAACTGTTAAATACAAATATATTCTTTATCTATCCTTCAAAATGCATCTTACAGACTCTTTGATCCTAATACATGCACTGATTTGTATAATACCCCAATCAGCCAATCAATAAATCACATTTTCAATTGTAGAAAGATCATTCATCAAATTCAAATTCGTCAGAGAATGAATTTACCTTTCCTGACCAGCAATATCCCAAATCTAAAAAAGAAAATTGAAAAGGAAACTTACCCCACAAAAGCGCTTGCACAGTGTCAGAAATCTGGAATCGTTGGAGAACTTCAAAGGAGGATCAGCTATACCCTCTGTCGTGCGAAAAATTTCATATCCTGGTCTATCAAACAGATAGCCTAGACGAATTGGGTAGATTTCGTCCCTCCCGACTGAAATCTGTCGGTAAAAAATACTGGGATGCTCATATCCAGTGTGACCAAATTCAGGTATCGGATCTGGTTCTACCGCAACAAACTCATCGTACATGTCACTCCACTCCGGTGGCGGTTCGAGAAGATTTGGATTGGTCGGGATGGGAAAGACTCTGACGATCAGCCTGAGAAGGATAAGCTTAATCATCTCAAGATCGTAGGGGAAGAAGCCGGCCAGCATCATTGCAGTGGATTGCGTGCCCTGACACGGGAGCACCTTCGGCACTTGAGCGACAACCTGTGCAAGCTGTGCTTCTCCTTCTTCGGCTTCTATCTCCACACCTTCTCCTTTTTCAACCAAACATCCCTCTTCTATTACTTTCTCCCCAACTTCTCCTTTCTCAACCAGACCAACTTCTCCTTTCTCAACCAGACCTCCTTCTTCTATTTCTTTCTCCACACCTCTGTCTTTTCTGTCCAAAGCAACCTCTGATTCTCCTTCTTCCTCCGCCTCAGCAACTGTTGCTTCTTTCTCAAGGTCTCCTTCCACCTTCTCCCCATCTCCCTCTTCCGAATTCTCCTCCTTCCACCTGGCCAGTAATGCTCGCTTCATGCTCTCAGTTTTTCGAAAGGAAGCTTCGACTTGTTCTTGTTTCTTGGTTCGAAAACCAAAGCTCGGTTTCTGATGTTCTTGGTTTTCGAAAAGAAAGCGAAGCGGGGGAAAGATAGAGGGGGTGGGTAAGGCGGTATTATGAATTTATGATTTATTATATTATCTTCGGTTACAATTAACTTCAACCAATTAAGCCTAGAATCTAGAAATATTTTAAAATCATATGATATTTGTGCCAATTTAGTTGCGTGTTTATTGTCTTGAATTGATCGCATGAAATTTGATTATCATCACTATAATTCTACATCTGAAAAATTAAATAATTTGAAAAAATAGTCAAGATTGTTAAAATAAATCAATGTCAAGTAATTATTTAACATTATAAATGATATCTGCATACATTACTATATTACCCCCCTAAGTTTGTCAAGGAGTATATACGTGGGCATGAATATATATTCTATTAGTACTGCTCAAAATTTAAATTTGCAGAGACCATTTGATAGATCTGATATTTTACATTTCCCAAATTAATTACGTGTAAGAGGCTAAGAGCACATCATATAAACTTGCTAATTTACATGCGTGATCGATGATGCATACGCCTCTACAGTAGCACAATTTTGAAATAACAACATCAAAACCTTAGCAAAAGACCTTCTTTCAATGCATTTGTTTATTTTTTAAAATGAAAATTCCAACCAACGTTTTTGATACCCTACCAGGCATCAAACCGGCCAAGCAAAGGTATAGGATTTTACCGGTTGTACCGGTTTCAAAAACCGGATAACGACATAATTTTCAAAGAATAAATAAGTTCCTTGTACATAAATATTCTCATGAATACAAATAAGTTTTTTTCACAATAAATTTTGTAATCTTATAAATTATATACTTTTTCCTGTTTGCATGATTATAATATAAAAAAACTAGATTTTTGGTCATTTTGCAAAATTCACATTTTGAAGCTTAATAGCTAAATGCTAGGGAATTAAATAATAAGGATCCAAATATGCATTACATTTAATTAGGCGATATAATAGTTAATTATTTGACTATAAAATCTAATTAATTAAGAACATACATGTTTATTTGTTTTATTGTATTTTAAAAAATTGCTGCGCATGCTTGTTTTAAATAGAGAATTTGAAAGGAAAAAGTGGCATTTATAGTGTAAATCATAATTTATGTTTAAGTTTGTTATTCTTGTTTAGTTTAATTGTGATGCATATTTTTCCCAAAAAAGTAATGTGGCTACAATTTATAAAAACCAGAGGTCCAGCATGCAAAATATACAGGCCTATTCTCCGTTCAAAAAAAAAGTGCCCAGTAAAAAGTGTGTTTCTTGTTACACGTGAACTTTTGTTCTAACATGAGTCGGCTGCTAGTGGACCCGAACTGTTCGTGTACTAACGGACCGGACAACCGCTTTAATCTCTTCGGACCGAACTATGTTAGGCTAGGGGTCTGAAACTCAGCTCTGTCCGAAGCCCTCAATCTCGCCTCGAGCCCGTTTCCCATCAGCACATACGGTCTCTAGAAATCTAACAATTTTATAGAATGATGATGCATTGTGAATAAAATTGTGTAGCCGTAGATGTGTCTCCGAGTTATATGTTCCAATCAAAGTCAGACACAACATAATCTTTCGACTTTTGATATCTTTGTACAAGATAAAAATTGAAATGCACACGCATGACCTTTCATATTTATCAAGTAGTCATTTGCATATGAAACCGTGCTACGCCACTTTTTCCATCAAAAATCAAAATGCATTTTGTTCTCCATGTAAGTATCATAAAAAAACAAAACATCTGAAAGAGAGAAATTTAGATGGACGACATTGAAATATATTTTTTTGGTGAACTGATAATTTAATTTCTAAGTTTATATGAAAATAATACAAGTTTTCTTTTTTCAATCTGAAGTTTCATTTTTCTATTCTCACTTTTCAAATTAGAAAATAATATTTTGACATACAAAAATCTTCACTATGAAGCTAGCACCGATAAATATGCTTGAAGACAGCGCGAGAATTAAACCCTTTATGTTGTCAGTCAGACATTCCAGTGTACGACACAACCCATCTCCGAAGCATCGAGCTCCCATCCTCTCCAGTGCTCGTCGAAGTTGTCGCCTCCATTTATACTAGATTCTAACTCTCCGATTGGTCTCGAGTGAATCACAACCGTCCATCTGACGAGTCCAGCCTCAGCCTCCCCGGCTCGAGTGGAGTGTTCCTTCTCTGCTGCTTCTGTTGCGTTGGTAACTCTTTTATATATATAGAGAGAGATATAGAGAATTTAGTAATATACTCTTTTATAGGGGGTTTTGTTGAAATTTGGTAACTCTGCTGCTTCTGTTGTGACATCGAAGAAAGGGCAAAGTTGTGGGACACCCCCTTTGAAATCTTCAAATTTAATTTTCACCTTTCGATGTTAACTGTTCTAGATGAAGCCTTGCTAGCCGTTACTTCTTTTTATTTTATGCTTAGTGTAATGATACGAACATGTTTTTATTTTATGTATGATAATTTTCATAAATATTTTTGAATTCGATTCAATCCTTTATAGTCGTAAATTTTCAGTTAACAAAAGATATAAAAAATCAGATTATCAAAACTTTCATATAAAAAATGTTTATGTGAAATATCTAGAAAATTTAATAACAGTTAAAAAACACAAAATTAATTTTCTTATGTAAATTTAATGTAACTGTTTTATACTGGTTGAGTAAAAAATTGACGATAGATAAAATTAAGTTGGCTACTTATGCAGTGACAACTACAAAGTACAAACAGACCACGGACCAGGTGAGGCGAGTAAAAAACATGTTGAAGCAAATAAAAGAACTTTCGAGGGAATGTGAGAAATTTTGCAACTGAAAGAGACGGGTTAATGCCTCCGTTCTCCATCTTCCTCTGAGTGCGTTTTTCTCTCTCTCAATCGCACCAAAGGAACTCGAGAAAATCGAAGGAAAGGCAAATGAAAAGGTGGAGAATGAGAAAGGAGAAAGGCAACTACTCTCTAATCTGTTGTTAGTATAATACTCCCCATCTATTTTGTCTTTAGTGCAGGATCTACGAGATGTTGACGTGGTTAATTAGCAAAGTCAACTCATAAGCATTAATGCATTATGGAGGAAAGTCACCATAAACACATAATATGGAATGATCCCTTCTCAATTTTAACCCCCCAAAGAATGAAAATATTATAAGCAAATATCATTAATATATTTTTTTTGCAAATCCATTGAAACTGCAGGGAAAGGATGGTTGTAAATTACACAACAATGCAATATTCATCGAATAAAATAGTAAGTCCATGAGTTTTCCATTGAATTGAAAATATTGATTAATTAATGTTGTTTTAAAGCTGTCCAACAGAAATTTTCAATTGGATCCTTTTTAATTCATAGGAAATGAACATTATATATATATATTTCTTTCAAGGTTTCACAAGAAGCTCTTTGACTAATGCCAGAACCCCCGGTACATCAACTGTCCATGCAACTGAAATCGGTTTGTAATTTGACCAAGGGTTGGTTGTATTCCACCTGCAGCACAAAAGAAATAATCTATAAATCAGATAATTGTTTACACTGTAAGATATCTTTTAACTAAACATTAGTAATCCAAAGCACGAATCTCTCTCCCGAATTGCTCTTCTCAGAAAAAAAATTTTTTTTTTAAAAAATGAGGGATATAGTAGGAGAGACTGAGCATAGGTATATCTCCCATTTTAAGGAGTAAAAGAGATGTAATGATACTTTCAACTTTTCTGGAGGGCCAAGAAGAACATAAATATAATTAAAAGTACAAAATAGTACAGTTTCAAGCCTTGATCCATCAATGTGTGGCCTGCGCAGATGCCCTGAGTCTCAACTCTGACAACACCCGTTTTATATGTGAAAAGATCAGGCCTTAGTAGTGCTGCAAAACTGACCGGGTCATGCAGAAATATCCCTGGTTTTGTACAAATCACATTATTTCATCATTTGACAAAAGCAGCAGAGAGAAAAATAAATAAATAAAGAGGAGAAGTAAAACTTTCGTATATACCATGGAAGCCATCAGATTTGATATGCCAATTTTGGTAGAAGTTGCACATGTTGCATATGAATTGTGCATATTTTCCTTTTGATTTGCTTATCTGGGAGAGATCAGAATCTGCATTATAATAACCAATTAATATTGTTAGTTGGACATAGTTTGCAACTCTGCAGGAGCAAAAAAGGAGTATTGCAATCACAATCTGCTCTTTTAATCAGTGATTATGATTCAATTATAAAACATACAACGAACAACAAATTATTTTTTATCAAACTAGTATACTTGGATACAGTCTTCCCACATCCCTTCCTACGAAATACCAGTGGCCACATGCCAAGGGTAAAATTCAGAGATCAGTTAATAAACTCATATATGTGTGGTGACCAACAGGAAGCTCAGATATTAGCTAGCAAGCATAGTGTTTGTCTGTGGGTGTGTGAGAGTTAGTGCATTGCGTGGATACATGCGTGTGTATGAGATTTTTTTCTTGTTAGGTGGAGGGTTGAAAAAAGAGTAACCTGTAAAGGTAACTTGAGTAGTGATGTTGATGCCAACAACAACAATTTCGGCACCAGATGTGAAAACAATATCAGCCGCTTCTGGATCACCATATATCTGCAAATTGAAATCTTCTAAATTAGCTTCAACTTTTCAATAAAAGAATGAAGATGCTATAAGAACAAGCTGAAAAAAAAAAAGCAGTTTAAAAGGAAAAACAAATAAGTAATTACATTAGCTTCAGCAGCTGGATTAACATTGCCAGGACAGAAAAAAGCCCCACCTAGTATTACAACTCTCTTGACCTTCTTTGCAAAACTTGAATCTCTTTTTATTGCCTGCAAAAATAGGTTTTATTTTGAATAATGTTAAGTATGCCCAGGTAGAAATGCGAAAATATACAAAGCCGTGCAAAAGTTGAAATATCTTATATTCCCCTTGAAAGCATGAAAAACATCTTTCTGTAAATTGCCATCTTTAAAATTATTTGAGGGAACATTATTACAATTTGTTGCTTTCTCTCATGGTCTCATCTACATATTTACAATGAGGAAAGAGGTATTTTCAGGGCATAAGGCATATTTTAATCAGGGAGAGGAGGACATTGTTATTTTCTATTTTTTCCTTCTTCAGCTCTTATATAGAGAACCGCAAAATATTTTAATCCTATAGGGATACATATTACAGAAAATTCAGTATATGCAGTATACATGATATTCATTTATAAGAATAAACAGGAATTATTTGTCTTACCAAAGCGAGGTTAGTAAGAGGCCCTAGTGCAAGAATAGACACCTCATTCGGAAATTCTGACACCTTATCCACCATGAATTCACATGCACTTTTATCAATTTTCTTGTTATTTGGCGGTGGCATTGATATATTCCCAAGACCATCAGATCCATGCACAAAATCTGCTACCCTCGGCTCTCCTCCCTTTTCACAAGAAAAATGAATTATGTACGGTAAATTGTATGCTTCTTATTTCGCTATCTACTAATTAACTAACATGCAGAATCAATTCACGAAAAACTGACAGCTGAAGGGGACTAATTGAACCAAAAAGGAATTTCAGCCTCTAAAGGTTTCAATGAAAATTCAGGGACAATTTTCACATTCCCCGCATTTTATTTTAATATAAAGGCATAACAATTTGTTAAAATTGTGTTACATCTCAGGCATTTTGAACAGAAGAGGAGAAAGGAAAAAAAAAAAAAAATCAATAGCTATGAAGCAAAAACAAAATTGAACAGGTGTCATTAGAAATAAAGGATATTCTGAAGAAAAACAACCCAGAAGGATTACCTTGAGGGGCTCAGGGTTGCCTTCAGCAACAGGGATCTCAGGATGTCCAGCTAACTCACACTATCCTTTTTCAGAGTTATACAAAAATAATCATTATTCAGTTGATTTTTAAAAAACATACCTCAAGAAAAGATTAAAGGCAAGCACATTACACTCTATAAAAGAACAATTTTCAATATCCTCTCCTGAATTGTTTGCTAATACAACTTTTCAAATCCAGTGAAAAGTGAAAACCAGAAACCTGTACCAAGCTGTCTGCAAGTGCATAATGGGTGGCGCCATGTGTACCATAATTATTGAGGTTTTCTATTAAATCTCTGAAGCCTTAGTATATTATGATATAATTTCTAGCCTACCTCAACTTGTTTGGGACAAAAGGCTTAGTTGTTGTTGTTTGTTGTTGGTTTATCTAAATGTATATTATGATATAATTTCTCCTTTCTGGTTTGTCTAGATCTCAAAGAAAAGGTTGCAAACTTGGTCCTATACCCAGTTGTGAATAAAAAATGACCTCAAATCCCCTCTATCTAAACCGTCAAATTTGGGCCCACCCAAGGTGCTATTTATTGCAAGCATATCCTATTTCTGTAATAAGCCTTATAAATCATGTTAGAAGATGAGAATTAGTTGTTCCTAGACCAAAATTGTACCAATAATAAAAGGAGGTATACATACCAGTAAAAGGGCATTGCGAGTGGCACCTTTGGTACTAACATTACCAAAAATTGTTGTTAGACCTACTACTTCTATTTCTGATGCTTGAAATGCCATTAGTATTGTCATGCTATCATCTGTTAATAATCAGTACATGCATAACTATAAGTATATAACACTAAAAATACAACCGAGAAAACTGAAACTTCAAGAAAGGATAGGTTGTGTGCACACAAACCCTGAAGAACAATAGCCCAAACAGTTTAAATATTATGAATAATCCATGTTCTGTTGTGATAATTTAGCAATATTTCCCATTTTTGAAGTTAGGAAACCTCTCTGATCTGTAAGCATTAAAAATGAAAATTATCAGAAATTGTATCTTTCAATAAAAGCTAATTCAGAACAGCACATCAATATTATCATGGAACATCAATCTTGAGAAAGGTGTTACTTACATTTTCTTTTTTTTAAAAAAAAGAAAGGCCATTTCTTAAAAGTCAAAATAGGTTTAGTGATTCCACTTGAATTCTTTACATAGGATTGTCACACAATAAGGGATGATGAAAGGATGGATTTACCGCTCTGCAATTGACAAGCTTTACAAAGGATCAAAATCATATAATTCAAGAGGTAGGCTATTTATTCTCCGTATATTTTTTGAAGAAAGAATGAGGGTCTAGTATTCTCCGTATATTAGCCTTTGCTGTTAATTATTATTTTATTTGTCTCTTTAGTTAGATTCAGTTACTTTTCTAGTTTGATTCCTTCCATGCATGTAAGAAATTTGAACTCTAGACAGACAAGTATTTACAACTAAATTACTAAAGCTATTGGAAACCCCCGAGCTCAACACAGATTAGTACAATATATTCCAGATCACGGAATTAATTAATAAATTCAACGAAGGTACGCCATGGAAAGTGTACTAAACTACTAAGCATAGTCAAATTTTTCGAAATAACGACTGAGATTAAGTCAAATTGAGCACTACTTAAAACACTAGGAGGCTAAAATTTTCAATACAACGAGAAATTAAGTAAAAAGCAGGAAGAAAAATTACCAATTCCTGGATCTGTGTCGATGATGAGCTTCTCCCGCTTAGACGATGCCTTGTAAATGCCTCCGTTCTCCATCTTCCTCTGAGTTGTGCGCGTGCGAGTGCGTGGTTCTCTTTCTCTCTCAACCTCTCTTTGGATTTCGCCAATGGAGGTCGAGAAAATCGAAGGAAAGGCACTTAAAAAGGTGGAGAAGAGAAGAGAGGAGAAACGTAACTACTCTCTCTAATAGCTAATCTGTTGTTAGTATAATACTCCACATCTATTTTGTCGTTTCTGCAGAATCTACGAAATGCTGACGTGGCGAACACGTGTGGTGGATTTGGAATCGGAGGAGGAAGGATATACAAGTGTAGTAGTATGTTGGTAGATTTTCTGCGTGCAATATCCCTGCATTTGTTTTCTATTTAGTCCATCTCTGGTTTTTGCAAGTGCTCGTCTTCCCGAATTAAAAAGGTTTCCCACTTTTCCAATTTTATTGGTGTTACTTTTGTTCATCTCTGGGTTTAAAACTGGAGATATCCTGTAATCTCTGAACCACGAAGAAAAGATAGACCGGACACGTTCGTTCTCAAAGAACTGGAGATGATTATCTTTCGAGTCATTATTATGTTTTTTATGACGTTCTTATTTCAATCACTTTTAGCACGAGGTTGATAGTCTGTATTTGGCCCTTATGTGTATTCATCTTTTGTGACTATAATTCATATAATTACTTATGGAGCTAGTAGGTTTGTACTAAGTTATCTCTTCTTCTTGAATGACAAATTAGGAAGCAATAAGAAATAGCGACATTCCTAGGACATGCATGACCAAAAATACTTCCGAAAATTCTATACTTGAAATGAGAAATATGTTCCTGAACAATTATTTTTTATATAGCAATTTAGGTATGTGCTTCAACTAGATTTGCAGAAATATGTTAGAGGATATATATAGTCTCCATAAAATTCTGTATTTCAAATTGAATAGTACTTTTCTTACTTTTTGATCAAAAAGTAAGAAAATACTAAAAAATAAAACAAAAAAACAACATAATAAGTATTAGTGCTTACAAAATTTAAAAAACCACAAATTCAATTTCAATGTGTATTGTGTGTTGAGACGGAGGGTTGAAAGAGGCATGCCTCCCTCGACCCTTCTTATACCATCATTGTCTACAATAATCATATAAAAATAATATTAGCGTGCTTCGATTCATATAAGATTGTAAACGTTGAAATTTGAAAATTCAATCAACTATGTAATATGTAACATGATCAATTATCACGATTTGAAAAACAAAAATGAGCAGCAAAATTTATCAAATTGTATAAGCTAATTTATACTAATAAATAGAAAAATTTTACAGCACAATTTATATAAGCTAATTTTTCCCACTTTTCACACGAAATATTCATATTTAAATCTTTACCATAATTCTATAAAAAAAAAATAATTAAAGAACTCCCAAATTGTATATATTTAGGTAAAGCTCACAAAGGTAAGTAATTATTGAAAATTCAAATCAATTGAGTTAAATGTCGCAGTATAGTTTTGTCAAATGATTGTGACAGTCTATGAAATTACAAACCGCTCACAGAAAGTAATAGTCAAAGAAGATCCTGGAGGCCAGAGAGGGACATCAAACATGGTTACATGTTACTTGATCCAATTGCTAGTTTGGACTCTTAATCCTTATCTCTGACGCATACCCACCTCACATCGTCAATGCATTGAAGATCAAGTTCCTCTCTCTCAAAAAAAGGGAAAAAAAAAAACGAACATTAGAAGATTAGGTGTGCTTTCTCAACAAAAGAAAAAAGAAAGAATTGAAGTTTAAGTGTACCTAATGACGTGGCGGTATCTTACCTTCCGCGTGTGTGTGGAAAACATGGTTTTGGGGCTTTTGGCACTCAAATATAGAATTCGGTTCAATTGAATCCTTCAACTTTATTAATTCACCCCCTAATTTTATAAAATTGTATCAAATTGGTCCTTTGTCTTCTCATTTTAGCTTTGCTGATTTATATTTTTTTAAGAAAAAACATTATCCATGCCAGTTTGTCTTCATTTTTCCTTTCTCTTGCTAGTTGCTACATTTTTCTTTTTTATTTACAAGTGAACTCGAAAGTTAGCATAAACTTACCTACCTATCCAGAAACAAATGTCACTCTTCAATTTGGTATCACTTCTATCTACACCCTTTTTGACCCCGAATTTCTGGTCAAACCCTGATCCACAAGTAATGTCCGTCTGAAATTCGAGTAGGTTATCTTAATTTTGGGGATGCCCCACACTTTCTAAACACTCCTTTATATTTTGAATTAAGGTTATTAATAGATAAT
The DNA here is from genome assembly GCA_027725995.1 of Rhynchospora tenuis. Classification (NCBI taxonomy): domain Eukaryota; kingdom Viridiplantae; phylum Streptophyta; class Magnoliopsida; order Poales; family Cyperaceae; genus Rhynchospora; species Rhynchospora tenuis. Next base: position 242,968 of record JAMRDG010000072.1, on the reverse strand, counting down.
GTTGTTAGTTTGTTACGCTTCTTATTTTGTGTTTAGCAGTGGCTTCTTACAATGATCCACTCACCTTTCAATATCCCTTCGAACCGGGTAGAGGAATGCCACCTTTTGAATTTTTCATGTCCAGCCAGTTCCAAATTTGTCCTTGGTTTGGGCCAAATTTCCCACTTTGTCTTAAGTCTTCAGCCTAATAATCTGATTTGATCACCTACAAGCCGATTATATGATTTCGAATCTGAGTCAATTGTAAGCTAACAAGCAATTATAGCTTAGTTAGGACTAAGGAAAATCAGAGGAACTGAAACTTTGGTAGAACATTTCGATTGTTCTCTTGTATAAAAGCTAATTAAATAAAGTAATTTCAGCATCAATTAATTGTGTAAAAATAATTCAATTATAATTTTTGTTGTTCGTAGGAGAGATGATACAGTTACATTATCTTGCTATAATTTTTTATGAGTCACGACATCACATCCAGTGAAAAAATTTTACTAAAGTGATTGTAATCTAGATCGTTCAATACAATGTCACAAAGTCGTTTCATAAAAATATTTCGCGAATTATATCCGATAGTTAGAACCGTATAAACCAATTGATTCATTCCTTAAATTAATTATATGTACTCCATCTTCTGATCGACTTGATACCAACCATGAGCAAATTAAGGCTGTGCTCCAGAAAGTTAGAAGAAGAATGAGGGTAGATAGTGATTGGGAATAGAAATATAGAACTATATATAGAAGTGGATGATAGTTTGGAGCTGATTTCATTTCTGGTATTCCTAAACTCGGGACAGAGGATGTTTTTTCGGACACAATTGGTTAAACTGAAGCAATCATTAAAAAAACAAAAGCGTCGTCCGGATCTCTGGTTCTCAGTATATATCCTCTTGCTCATTTTTATTTCCTTTCACTCAAGATTGCAACAGAAGATTAAAATTGATTTGAGTGTCGATTAATTGATCTTTTAAATCGAAATATTCTTTTAAATATCTTTTAAATCGAAATATCCTTTCACCAAAACCTCTTGTTATTATTAATTTGTGATACGCAAATAACTAACAACGATACGTTCTAAATGCGTCTTAGAATTAGAAGATTTTTTGCAGAAAAATATCCAATGATACATGCATACTCAATATTTAGCTTCTGGACGCGTTTCTGTATGCGTCTTTATTTCTCCATGCAAATCCGGGTAAAGAATTAATTTACATATTACTGGAGTAATTAGAGTAATTAGTACCCATCATAAAAAAAATAAAACGCAGCTTCAAAGTACACAACATCCGTTCAATATATGTATGACACAATTCCATTAATTTCTTTCTTAAAACCAAAAAAATAAAAAGAGAAAAAACATCTTAGTTGATCAAAACTGAACAATATCCATATATGATACATAGCAGGACACGAAGAGCCTCTGCAGATTGTATTTATTTGAGTTTTGATTGGTATATAAAAGCAAGGTGCTGCATACCTGGTCTGGCTGCCATAAATGGCACAATCGTCAGTTTTTTGAGACACCGCCCAAACCGACAAAACTAGATTAAACAGCTTTTTTTCTCTCTGTGGACACAAAATAAGATAATTGGATTTACTTTCTAGAAAGCAAATTGAAACTATTGGACTATAGCTATACCAGTTACCAGAGACGGCCAATAGAGATCATATATTGGACTGTAGCTTGAACGCATATTCATCATGAATCACAAATTGAATGGAGCGGATATATACAACTAGTATTATATATCAGCGGATTGCTATATGTGATTCATCCGATTAAGTGTCCCACATGTAATGTGATCATGCTGTCACGTTAAAGCAACATTGTACTGACAAACAAGGAGGCGTTGCATTTTGTGAGCCGTCTGATTTGAGTTGGGATTCCATCTGGTCAAAGACTGGGTGTGGCCAAGTGGCCCACAGGCGCTTCCCATCGTATGCACGCAGCACTTGTGCGCATGGCCTCCCTGGTTGTCGCCAAATGCCAATGACAGTGTGCTGAACCACCAAATCGCGCATGGCCACATCAATTTCTTAATTGTGATATAAAAATAAATGAGAGGCAGAGTTTCTTATTTTTCTAGCATGGTCAAATGCATTTCATCTCACCATTGTGTAAAACTTAGAGAGAGAATAGAAATTAACTTTTACAGCCAAATCTTTCTTCTCAAAACTCCTGAAACTCTAGCTAACAAATTGGCATGATAGCCAACTGCTTGCAATTTGATACAAAAATATTCATGTATGTTTAATTTTTGTTCAGAATTTTTAAAAAGGTGAACTTTTTCGAAATTTTAAATGATAATCGGAAAATTATGCTTGAAGTAGGGAAAAGAAATCGGGGAATATTTTAAAATTAAGAAAAAATCTCAAGAATTTTTTACTTGTATTTTATATGTGAAAAAATTTTGTTTCGAGTTTTCAATTTTGCCTGATTTCTTTTTCCAAAATTGATATCAATTATGTCAAGTACCCTACAATTATATATGGAACATATTCTGGTTATTTTATTATTTTTTCCTCATTTCGAAAATAACCATTCAAAGCACTATGTGATGATATTTTTTATAATAAATTAGGAGTCAAGCCTCTTAACTTATATGTAAATTAAATGTCCATAAAGTATATTGCGCCCGTGTGATTAAATGTACATAATTTTGCTCCCGTTTGTGTAGAATTTTAATTTTTTTTCATTTCGTAATAGACGTAAGTACATGTCTTGTCACTGCAACATTTTCAATTATTAGAACTGGTTTTAAAAGATTATTAGAACCGGTTTTAAACCGGTACTAAAAATACTTAGTTCTAAAAATATATATAAAAAATCGGTTCTAAAAATGGCGGTGCTAAAAACAAGCTAGTTTCCATTAGAAAAGCCAGATCATTTTTAGAACCGGTTTTTTGTTAAAAACCGGTTCTAATTATACGCTGAATTTTTTTTACTGTTTTCACCCCTTTTTAGGACCGGTTTTTTAATATAAAAACCGTTGTTAATATACTTTTTAGAACAGGTTTTTTGTTAAAAATCGGTTCTAATAATAAACAGCAATAATAAAAAAAATTATTTTGGGGCTAGTCCCATTTTTGTAGCCATAAACATTTGTACCAACTAATATATCACAGCAAACACAATTGATATACCAAAACAAACAATTAATATATCAAAACAAAATAATTTAATTAACAACAATAAATATATCATACAAAATATACTAATTCATAGTCAATCAAAAATAAAACTCATACATGTCTATGTAAATATGCACAAAACTCATCTAAAGAAATGTTAAGATCTTCGTCGCTGCATTCAGTTAAACAAATTCAATTAGTAAAAATAAAACTATTTCATTTCATTTTATTGCAATCATAACATAAATTAACAATTAGGGTTTAGGATTTCGGGTTTGGATCTATGAGCCGAGTGAAGAGAAGGAGAAATGAGAGGGAGATCGACGTACCTTACTCAAATTGCAGTGTAGAGAAGAGGTGGCAGCGTGAAGAGTTATCGGTGGCGAAGAGAGGATCTGTGGTGGAGAGGAGAAGAGAGGAAATTTTCAGACTTAGAAATTTTTGAGACAATAGAGAAGGAGAGAGGAGATCGAGCGATCCTTTATTTTCAAAAAAAGTTACGGAATCATTTTTAGAACCGGTTTTTTAATAAAAAAAACCGGTTCTAAAGATCATTCCGTATATTTTTTGACATGATCTTTAGAACCGATTTTTAAGTAAAAAACTGGTTCTAAAAATACCTCCATAATTTTTTTAAATTTTTAATACTATTTTTTATTTTTTAATTTCTGTTTTAAAACTTTTTATTCTAATTTAAAAAATTGTAAAATTCAGATTTTTTAAAAGTATAACAAATATGTTTATTATTTTTAAAAATATATTTAGCCTTTATAATATTTAAAAAATATTTTATTCTGTTTTATAAATATTTTTTAGATTTAAAAAATCATTTTTTAAATATAATATTTTATTCAATTTATATAATATATTTTTTATTATTGAAAAATGCCAAAAAATAGAAAAGAAAAGAAAAAATCTGTGTGATTTTTAGAACCGGCTTTTTATTAAAAAACCAGTTCTAAAAATCATGCAGATTTTTTTTTAAAAAAAAAAACTATCTTTAGAACCGGTTTTTAATTAAAAACCGGTTCTAAAAAATGACTGTTTTTTTTCTTTTTTATAGTACAAAATGGAACCGGTTTGTTTAGAAAACTGGTGCTAAAAATAGAATTATTAGAACTGGTTCTAAAAAGAATCCGGATTTTCTTTTTTTTTTTGAAAAACATTAGAACCGGTTTTTATACTAAAAATAACCTCTGATAATATCCAAAATGCCACTAGCTATTTTTAGAACCGAATTTTTTTAGAACCGGTGCTAATGTGGTGGCTCTAAAAATCTTTTCTGTTGTAGTGTGTTGTGTCATCTATTCATCTATGGTGAGTATACAAGTATATATACATGTCCCGTATCATATCATAACTATCTAGCTGTCAAATCTAATCACATCAAATATGATATGCTATTTTCCTTTTTTTCATATTATGTCATGTCCCTCTCCGTATCATGTCATTTCATGTTATATTGCCTCCGTATCATGTCGGCGGAGACAAGACCGGAAACGCACGTATGGCTGGTCTACGTTTAGAAAAAAAAAAATTAATGCAAAATATAAAAAATATAATGCTAACTCAATTATCCAATGTGTCCGCCTACTCTAATATTAGAAACCTAAGTTAATATAAAGTGCAATTGAAGTTGAATCTCGGCAACTCGGCCTCTAATCCTGATTCCGCCCCTGTTTAGTGTCATGACATATCGACGTGGCAAATTGGAGAACGCCCTTGTTCAGTGTCATGACAGATCGACGTGGCAAATTGAAGAACACCAGTTAGCACGTTGAGAACAATAGACCAAACCGTAAATTGGTTTACTGGTGTTTGAAATAGATCGGGTCGGAATAATAAAACAAACCATAGCAAACTTTGGATGATTTTTAATAAGAAACAAAAAAACCCTCACAATTTTAATAAGAACACAGGTCATACGAAAATTTTAATAAGAACACAGCTTTTGCGCCATTCACAGAGGCGTAGTCACAAAAACCATTTGCGCCAGTCAAATCGGCGCAAATAGCCATATTACGCCTTTCATATTGGCGCTAATAGGAAAACGACAAAATAAAGGCGCGTGGCCTGCACTTTTGCCTGTTGATTGCTGCTTTTCTGAGTTTCTGCGCGAGAATTAGAGAGAGAATTAGAGAGAGAGAGAGAGGGAATCCAAGAGAAAAGATTAATATATGTTATTTTTTTTATATTATTAAGTTATTGAATTTAATAAAACAACTATTATTAATTTTTCAACAACTTTCAAATGATAACAAATATTATTTAATAAAACAACTATTATTAATTTTTCAACAACTTTCAAATGATAACAAATATTATTTAATAAAACAACTATTATTAATTTTTCAACAACTTTCAAATGATAACAAATATTATTTAATAAAACAACTATTATTAATTTTTCAACAACTTTCAAATGATAACAAATATTATTTAATAAAACAACTATTATTAATTTTTCAACAACTTTCAAATGATAACAAATATTATTTAATAAAACAACTATTATTAATTTTTCAACAACTTTCAAATGATAACAAATATTATTTAATAAAACAACTATTATTAATTTTTCAACAACTTTCAAATGATAACAAATATTATTTATTAAAACAACTATTATTAATTTTTCAAATACTTTCAAATAATAACAAATATTATTTATTAAAATAACTGTTATTATTTTTTCAAATATTATTTATTAAATACATGATTTCGTTGTTTAATTAAATTTTGTTTATTTTAATTATTGCTCTAAAAATCTACGCGTGCTCTGAGAAATCATTATTATGGTCTGAAAAAGTTTGACGTAGTCTGAAAAAGTCTGAAAAGTATCACGTGGAATTTAATTCATACTTTTGGTACAGTACACCAGAGCTCCATCTATATAGAACTCCCCAGTTCAGGCAGACAAAATAATCTCCATCTTCTTCATAAAAACTTTACCACCATGGAAAAAGGAAATAGCTCAAACTCCAACAATACCAACAAAATTAATCCAAGTGAAATTGTGAAAGAGTTCTGGGGATCATTCTTCCATTCTACTCTCAACGACCAACAAAAACAAAGAGGGGAATGGACCGCAATGTGTCGTCAATGTTCTCAAACTTGCCAATACAATGTGAATGAACCGTACTATGACTTGCCCTTAAGATGGCATTACCTCGAGCACGTAAAAGAACAGAAGGAAAGCGAAAGGCCGAAGCGTTATGACTGGTCAGAGTACTTACCACCTAAACCGATACCCCAAGAACAGCAAACATGCCAGCCATCACCCTTATCACCCTTCTCTATGGTTGAATCCATTTATAATTTTCGTGGAGACCACACAGTGATATGTACAAAGTGTGGTCAAATTTTCAATTACCAAGAAACCATCCTGCGTGAGCACTACTCTGACCACAATCGCCGTGAAGCGGAAGAAACGGAAGCTCGGTACAGAGAGGCCGAAAGAAAAAAGAGGGAAGAAAGTGACAAACTTAGATCTGAGTATTGGAGTAGGAGAATAGAAGAGTCGCGAAAGAAAAAGCTAAAAGAAGAAAAAGAGAAGGAGAAATGGCGAAAAGAAATTCAGGACATGCAGATGCGCGATAGACTTCAAAAGGCAAAAAGAGAGGAAGAAAGAAGAAATGCAGCAAGATGTATGGCAGAGATAGAAAAACAAGAGGCTGATGCGGCTTTCTGGAACGAAGCCGCTCATATGGCTGACAACGCCGGTGCCAGTAATCAACATGACAACGAAAATGAAGAGGATGAACCATGGTGGGATGAAATTCTTCAATATGTAAAGAGTCAAGATCTCTAAGTTATGTATCATTGTAGTGATTTGCGGTTGTTTTATCTTTTAGTGTGTTTATTTATTAGTTTATTTAGTGTGTTTATCTATTTTGTTGAGTTCTATGTTTTTTTTTTTTTGACAATTTCAATAGTAAGCAACAAAAAACATACCTCAAATATTAAATTTCATTAATTTAAAAATACGAATAAACAAAACAAACCATACAATTAAAAATAATAAAATACAACAAACCACGTGACACTTTTTCAAAGCTCATCAGAGCACGCTTAACTTTTCAGAGCTCATCAGAGCACGTGACACTTTTTCAGAGCTTTTCAGAGCACGCTTAACTTTTCAGAGCTTTTCAGAGCACGCTTAACTTTTCAGAACTCAACAGAAAAGATTGGGCAAAAATGAAATTTCTTTGAAAATGAAATTTGTTGGTGTTTTGTGAATTTTATTGTGATCAAACAGTTTGGCCAAAGATTTTGAAATTTGAGTATTAGAAAATAGATATGATAGTTAGCATTGTATAATTTTTTCCGATTTTTTTGATTTTCTAGCAGGTAACATAAGGTATCCCGTGCAGTTTTTCCTTTGAAAATGAAATTTCTTGGTGTTTTGTGAAATTATCAATCCATAGAAATACTAGAAAATAATATTTCAATCCATAGAAATATTACAATCCAAACTTGAAATATTACAATCCAAACATTAAATATTACAATCCAAACTTCAAATATTACAATCCAAACATTAAATATTACAATCCAAACTTCAAATATTACAATCTAAACTTCAAATATTACAATCCATACAAATATTACAATCCAAATTCCAAATCAATACAAAACTCACACAATCAAAACCATAAGAAAAAAAATAAAATTTCAATCTAACATACATGAATAAATTTTTATTTTCTTCCAAAAATGTTTCGTATTTTTGACGAAAGTCCGGCTCCTTTTTTTTTCCCAGAAGTACTAGCTCCGCTTGTTTGGCAGGTTGTGAACCTTGCTGACTCAAATCGCATAGTGTTTGACGGAGCATTCACGCTACGTGGATCAGTGCTTATTGAATTTCGACGTGGTTGGACATTATTATTTGGCCCGTCAACATGAAGTGACCTACGGGCAGGTTGAATAGTCGGTTGGACTGCCGCTTGAACGTTTGGTTGGGCTTGGCTTCTTCGACTGTTTGTCCTTGATGGTGGTCTGCTACTGTAACGGCCAAATTGCATTGCATCCATTGGATATGGTGGTTCTCGTTGTCTCACGTGACTTGTGGAAGCTTCACTTGTTGAAGGCTGACCTTTCTTCTTGGATGGCTTTTTCGGTTTAGGACCCTTAGACTTATCTTTATTCTTGCCTTCCATTTTGTCCATTGCCATCTCAGTACGAATAATCTTACGCCTACCACGATTGATTATACTCTTGTCAGGTATGATTGTAGGACCATCATAAACTGGCCACTGATCCTCATCCCTATAACAATGAAATTGACCCCCAGACCAAATAGCTTCTTGGTGGTACAAGCTGTAGCGTTCATCCACGAATTGATCAACATTGTAATTTGATTGCTTGCAAACGGCAATTACATGTGCACAAGGTATACCGGTTAGTTGAGGCTTCTGGCAACTGCATTTGGTATGAGTAAAAGGGAGCTGAGGGTCAGTCTGAACCATTTCAGGTGGAATTTCGACCCGATACTTCGAAACTTCAAAGCCATGACCATCCCTGTATTCGCCTCGAGCCTTAACAATAAATGTTCCAAGGTCGAGCCTAAACGTGGTTGTGCTCATCGAATCTGTCATTTCAAATAAATTAAAACAATACATTTTTAATTGAAATAAATAAATTATGAAATAAATATATTTCAATTATTTACCTGCTTTATCACTGTGCTTCTTCAATTTATCTTCGATCCTTTTTGGCCATATTTCAACCAATCTGTGCCTCTCTAGTACTAATTGTGTTCTCTTGTTCATCCAGTTTGCGCATTTATAAAAGGTGCCTTCCACTATTGCTGTCACCGGCAATCTCCTTTCCACCCTAAAAATACTATTCAGACTCTCAGATCCGTTACTTGTCATTAACCCCCACCGATGGCCTTTGTCAAATGCCTGAGCCCACATGAATAATTTTGGTCTCTCTTTCCGATCAGTTTCATCATGTTTCCCACAATTTCTGAGATATTCATAGGCAATGCGATTTGCTGCCTTCAATTGCTCCCACCTCTCTCTAAAACGATCTTCATTTTTCTTATTTGCAAGTTTAACCTTGAAAAAATCCTTCAAACCCTTGTTTTGTTTGCCGCCCCCTACCTTTTTAAATAAGTTTTCAGCGACGTGTTGCATGCAGTAGCGATGAATTGCTACTTTTTGTGGACCTTGTGCCTTCCAACCATACTCTGTCGAAGCAAAAACAGCTTTAATTGCCTTATGACGGTCAGATACGACACAATATTTGCGGTTCATGTCGCCTATGACCTCAAATCTAACCCAAGACATGAACCAACCCCAACTATTTTTGTCCTCCTTCTCCGCCAACCCGAATGCAACAGGAATTAAATGGTTTTCCGGATCATAAGCGCATACAGTAAATAACTTACCCTTATATCGGCCCGATAAAAAACTAGCATCAATAGAAATAACGGGCCGTGCGTGTTTCAGTGCTTCTATGCACGGACCGAAAGCCCAGGCCGCCATCTTGAATACTCGAACGTTCGGGTCATTTGTTTCCCAGGAGATGATATCGTATTTCGTCCCGGGGGTCGTCCTCTTGATTGCCTCCAAGAGTCGTGGAAGTTTATTGTACGCCCCTTCCCAAGACCCGAACAATTGCTCCAAGGCTCGCTCTCTCCCACGCCACGCTTTATTATAAGTTGGTTCAATACGAGTATATCTTGCCCTTATGAGTCCTCCCACTTGGCTAATTTTGAGACCAAGATCCTTTCTTAATTCTTCTCGGACATGCTCAGCAATAAGTTCGGCTGTAAGGTTATCGTGCCTTCTCTCATTATACGGCCTTGTACAAATATGGTCGTGTGGATTGGTGGAAATCTTCCAATTGGCATTAAAACCTTCACATATGGCATACAAACGCCAAGGACAGTTCGGTTTTTGTACACAAACCATTATAATTCTAGATTTGTTACTTGATTGGGTTCTCATTTCAACATTTCTTTTGCAAGAATAATCACAAACTGCTAGAATTAATTGTTTCTTTGAACGAAATATTCTACCCGGAGCGAGTTCTCCTTCATGCTCAGTTTTTGATTCACCCATACCAACATATTGAAAATCCGAAATATCACACAATGCACTTACAGGATGGTGCATGGCTGTTCTTCCAGTAATGTACGCATTAGGCGCATCATCAGTGTTTGAATGAAAGGGCACTTCATCATCTTCATCATAAAGATCCTCCACATCAGAATACTCTTCTCCAGTCGAAAGGTCTGAATAAGTTTCCGGACCATCTTCTGGATCATCTTCTCGAGGATCAACATAATCTGGATCATCTTCTGGATCATCACTTTCTACCACAGGCTTGGAAGTATGATAGATAGGATCAATATAATCTTCTGGATCGTTTGACGGTGTTGCATTAAGGTCTGGTCCCATGCTGTAAACGGGAATGAAATCGACGTACAACTCAATAAATGGTAGTCCCCTCGTCTCAAATGTCTGATGGTAAAAAAAACGCCATTCATCTTCGCAATTGACAGGAAAGAATAAAGATTCATATTTCCCGTCCACAATATCATTATAACGGCCTCTTATATCTATATTGTATTGGGTTTCATAAATTTGGAGTCGATAATATAGTTCGTTTCTAATGGAGGCATAGGTGGTTTGTGGAGTACAGGCTAAATTGAAAAAACATGGTCCGGTAACTGGACATTGGTTGACATATATGTTGATGGAAAACATTGTAGTATTTATTTTCGGATCTGGAGATTGAATGTGTGTAGTATTGAAAGAAAGGAAGTGGAGATGGAATTTGGTTTGGTTTGCAACGAAGCACATGTATATAAAACATTCATCGGCGACATAAATTGAACATGATTTGATTGAAATGACTAAAGAAAAAGGAAAGTTTGTGTCGGCCAAATAATGAGGCTATTAGCGCCCTTTAGGATGGCGCAGTGGGGCTATTAGCGCCCTTTAGGATGGCGCAAAAGGGATATTAGCGCCCTTTAGGATGGCGCAATGCCTTTTTTTTTGTTTTCCCTCATGTGTCGGCAGATTTGAATTATGTCTTTTCTTACTGCCTTTACTTTTTAGCACCATGTTGAGAAATAGTGCAGCGCCATGTTGACGAATAATGAACTTATAGTAGTAGGTGTTTTTAGCCTTTACTTTTTAGCCATGTGGTGCAGTATTTTGAAATTTTGGTATCACATATACATGCATGAGCGAGGCTTGACTGGTAGTGCATTAAATTAGGAATGTGGAAAGTAAGCTAGTCTAATATAATTACGATCTTTAAAAGTGTTCATATGATTCATTAATTCTATATAGTACATATCTTGTGAGTCATTAATTCTTGGTATATAATCATGTATGTTGATTTGTCATATTATTTCTCATATTACTTCCATTTTTAAAATAATGCGTTGCATTATTTTTAATTAAAGTAAATAAAAACTATAAGGACATAAAATAAACTACAAATCCATAATAACAACATAATAAAAATACATATCATAATAAACTACAAATCCATAAAAACTACAAATAAACTACAAGTCCATCAACGTTGTTTACGGCCAGATAACGTTAATCTGCTGACTTTTTTTATCGCCCGCCTGCCGCGTCTCTGAGCAAGACATGGAGAAGGATCACCATGATCATCGTCTGCCTCCTGATCTCCATCACCTTCGTCACCCCCATCATCCTCGTCCTCCTGCATAGCATCTCCATGACCCCTCTGATCCTCCTGACTGTAATGACCCTGGTCATATGATCTGAACTGACCATCTGCACACATGGCATCCCGTAACAGACTACTAAAGGAGTCTATCCCAACCTGAGTACCCAACGGAGACGACCATGATGGAATCCCTGAACTAGTACCCTGTGGATCAGTACTAAATGGAGGATACTGTGGAGTATACTGAGGCATGTATGTGCCGAAAATACCAGTAGGGTCAACAGATGGAATCTGTGTGTACATGGTATAAGGTGGTGGTGTGGGATACTGGGGATACTGCGAACCAGATGCCTGGAACTGGCTAGGTGTAGGGCCAGTAGTCGGAATCTGTGTATGAGAGGCATCGGGATTGAAGTCTCCATCCTTAAATTTAAATAACATTTAGATAACATTTAAATGACATTTAGATAATTTCATTAATATTAAGTAAAAAGATTTAGATTTAGATAACATTTACATACAGGTTGCACCACATTTTCGGGAGCGTTGTCTTCTGGATGAGATGTCTCTGTATCAGAATCTACGATTGCATCAATATCTGTTGAAAATCCCTCTTTTTCCAACAAGTCTTCCAACTGGTGATGCATCGATGCAGATTTCAATTGAGATTGGGAGTTGCGAAGAATCTTCTTGCCAATTTTCCTAAAACCTTTCTTGGCAAGTAATCCTATTGCCTCTACTGCATTAGATAGTGCAGTTTTTCCCTAAAACATACATCAATCAAATTAATCAATTTCATATCAATTTTCATACATTAGATAGTGCAGTTCTTCCATAAAAAAACATAATGTTAATATAAATTAGAATAAATAAGTACATTAATTACATAAACACAAACCTGTCCACGTACTATAGGCGCCACGGGTGCATACTGATACTGACTAACCGATGCCTGACGGCGTCGAGCCGCTGCCTCAGCTATAGTCACAGCCAACTCAGCTCCACCTGTCTCCCTCATATACCTTTCATATGCTCTTGCGTTAGCATTTGACCACTGTCTCATGTCTACACTGTCAGCTCGTCTCCGTAAAGCCTCCTCATTCCACATAGCGATCAAAGGCTCAAACACAGTCCGATAGTCTGCACCTCCTCTAACACTACCATGCGAAAAATTGTACAGATTGTTCATGGTGATCCATGCCTATTGAAAAAAAAAATGTGAATTTACCGAAAATCACAAGTTCAATTATAGAAAAAAAAAGTTAACAAACATACAATAGGTAGTGGTGGAGGAAAAGCCTGCACTAGACCAGACTGATGCCTACAACGGTCTGGAAATGTCCAACCAATCACGTGATAGTGCATGCATGGCAATCGTAGGTAGAAAGATAGCGAACCCTGCTGTGCATGTCGTGGCATCAAGCGTAAGAACTCTAGATATGGCCGCCAGTTCACGTCTTCAACCTCCAATAGGACCAAAGAATCTCTCACGAATTCTACTGCCCCGCGATGGTTACTCTCAACAAATGTTCGACCCTGGCTCCATTTCCTACAACATTATTAAAATAAAATAATTATTGAATTATTATTTATAGTTAAAAAAATTAAAACATTATTAATTATTCAATGTTATACTAACCACGCAAAGGGGGGGCACGAATCTAAATTTGGCATGCCTAATCCTTGAATTTCTCCTAACCCCGGCCTACAAATAGGGAGGTACGACCATGCCCAATACAAGAGAAGTAACCACGGTCCTGTGGGCTTCTTGAATCTCAACGCTGCACGGTCAAGAGCCCGATACAGACAAGCTAGCACTGCAGCGCCCCAATTAATATTTCGATCTTTGTTTAGGTCACCCTGTCATACAATTACCGAACACAAATATAACTTTCATTTAAGAAACTAATTTATTATAGGTTTACAAATCTATTATTAATATAAAATATATTCATACCTCCAAAAGATCCAAATAATATGTGGAAACACAATTCATCGAAGCGTCGGGAAACATAAGTGCGCCAAACATCTCTAAACAAAATGCCCGAGTGTAGAAATCCAAATCTTGTTCAGAAGCTCCAGGTACCGGTCCGTTTTTAAATTTATTCCGCAACCATAGGAGCTTCATGTCATGGCAATCCGTTCGCAAATTTGCACTAAACAAATTATTTTTTTTTCATATTAATTTTGATAAGTAAATTCATACTTACAACATACGTTATTTTTTTTCATCAATACAAATTAATAAATTTCATATCAATTTTCATACAGTAAATTCATACCTACAACTTAAAATATTTTTTTTTCATCAAACAAATTAATCAATTTTATCTCAAATTTCATACAGTAAATTCATACCTTTCCTGTCTGGCCCATTGACGTACATTACTATCAGGACATAGCAACAACCGAACTTTCTCGTCCCAATTACTAGCACGACTTGATCCTGTCACAGGAGTACCCTCAGTTCGCAAACCATACAGAAATGCGACATCCTGAAATTTAAATATAAAATATCATTCAATTAATGAAATCAAGTTTCATATAACAATTTACACAGTAATAAAAGTGAAATATAAATGGTAATAAATAATTACCTCCAAAGTCACCGTCATCTCACCGACAGGAAAGTGAAATGTATGTGTCTCGGGACGCCAAAATTCGCACAATGCCTTCAATAGAGGTACATCTAGGTTGGCATTAGGCACCTTCGACATGTGAATCAATCCAAGTTTCTGTAGCCGACCTTCGATTCGTAAGTCATTGGGCAATTCTCTTTTATGCCCTCGTATTGTAAGATTTTTTTCACGCTTCAATCATACAAAAATTATATTAATTTTATTAAAGCAATATAATAATATATGTACTTTAAAATAATTAATTTACAAAATATTCACCTCATCCACTGGTATGCCAATCAAATGCTGACATGTCGGCACATATAATATAGGCCCATTATCCGGATCTCCCACACGTTCTGTTACGTTCAAGACGTATCGCAACGGACGAGAAGTACTATTCCTACGTCTGACAATCCTAGATGTACCGGCTGGCGCAGAATGAGACGGACCGCTCTCATCTGATTCAGAACTCATCTGATTGAAATATACAGATTTTAATTATATACACAAATTTTGAATAGTTCAATTTGAATTTTAAAGATTAAAATCATCTTCTAATTTGTTGCACTTGTAAAAAAAATTATATCAATATATAGTTAGAAATAATTATTTAATAAATAACATTAATGCATATGACTTTAATTAACACTTTAATTTATCTAAAAAAAATAATTTTTATACAATAATTTATCCATAAAAAAATTATTCTTAATAATTTTTACATGCATGTCCTATTACGTAATAATCATTTCCATACAAACTCAATAATCTCAATTAATAATCTCAATTTTTACATGCATGTCCAATTATTTTCATTTTTAACAATTATCTCAATTATCTATTTTCTATACAAACTAATTTCCAACAATTTCTAGATACAGAACTCATCTGATTGAAATATACAAATTTTAATTACATCCAAAAATTTCTAGATACACTAATTTATATAGAAAAAATAATTCTTATACACTAATTTATCTATAAAAAAATAATTCTTACATACACTAATTTTTAAATTTATCTACACAATTAACTCTATCAATAAAAATATTCCTTTTTCATTAAGTAAAAATTTTCCATATATTAATTATTCATATATTTTAAAACTTACTTTTTTAAAAAATAACACTCAATAAAAATTATTTTTAGCCAATAATTTTTACCATTCTAATTGATTTTATCTAAGAATAAATAATTCTTAAAAATTTATTTACATAAAACAATAATTTTAAAAAAGATGAACTAATTTTTACATGCATGTCCTATTACGTAATAATAATTTCCATACAAACTTATTTTTATTTTTAACAATTACCTATTTTCCATGCAAACTAATTTCCACCAATTTCTATTTTTATACAAACAAATTTCCATACACAATAATTTAACAATTTTTTAAGCATCATATTTTTTAATTCCACCAAAATATTTTTTATACAAACAATTCTAACATCTTTTCAATTTATTTTTTTTACCATGTTCTATTTATTTAATTTAGCAACATTTTTGGAAATTTCTATTTTCTAACAATTATTAACTTAACATTTCCAACAAATTATTTCTACAAATTATTTCCAACAAAAAAATAATTCTCACAACTTTTAACTTAACATTTCCATTCAACAATTTCCATTCAACAATTTCTATTTAATTCCCCACACATTTTCCATTCAACAATTTCTATTCAATATTAAACAAAATTTCACCATACATTTCAAATAAATAATTTCATCAAATATTACAAATATTTAAAAAACATACATTGACGACGGAATAGATCGGATCGACTCGAAACTTTCCGCTACGGCTTCTCGCCTCCTCTCCTTCCGCACCTCCTTCTCCTGCCGCCTCTCCTCGTCGAATGGCCGACCTCTGGCCGAAGCTCTGCCCGCCTCACCTCCTTCTCTTCTTTTTTTCCTCTTCTCCCCTTTCTTTCTTTCCTCTTCTCCCCTTTCTTTCTTTCTCTCTTCTCTTTTTTTCTTTCTCTTCTTCTCTGGCCGAACAAAACAAGAGAGCAATCTCTCTCTCTTTTCCTCTCTTTAATTCTCTCTCTCTCTCTCTTTAATTCTCTCTCTGTCTCTTTAATTCACGGCACAGACCTTCATAAAGGCGCGGAAAACAAAAGAAACGGCAGAAAATCCAGGCCCCCACGCGCCCCTTTTGTCCTTTTCCCTATTGCGCCCATTTGAAAGGCGTAGTAGGGCCTTTAGCGCCGTTTTGACTGGCGCAATTAGTATTTTCAAATTACGCCATTTACAATGGCGCAATATCTGTGCTCTTATTAAAAATTTCGTGTTAGCTCTGTTCTTATTAAAAATCTGAGGGTTTTTTTTTCTCTTATTAAAAAAAGCCCGCAAACTTTTGATACGTACGTGTCGGATAACTAAGAACTATTTATCCGCAACATTCAATACTTCATCTGTGAGCTAGAATCCAAAGATCTCAATTTTCCCTTTCTGTGAGATAAAATCCAATGATCTCAATTTGTTCCCCAGAGCGAGGAGAGCTACGTGACGCGCTCTCTCGTTGAACCATTTAGTGATATTGTCAGATGGCTCTCTATTAGATGTAGCAAGTCAGCTAAATCGGATTCTCTCAAAAAAACGGACTGATGCACACAAGACCCTATCCTATTTTTCCTATTTATGGTAGTTATCTTAAGTCCAGATACGCAGCACCTAGTTTCACCAATCAAACATAAAAACCCAACTCCATGCAGAGGCGCTTCGTATCCAGCTATGAGAGTTGGATCCAGGGCCAGAAGTCCGACCTGACCAGCCTCCTCCGTGCTGCCACTGCACCCGATGCAACCGAAATGCAACTCCGTTCAATCATCGAGCAGTGCATGAAGCTTTACGAGGACTACTCTGAGCAACGCAAGCTTCTGGCTCGTGAAGACGGGCCAACCTTCTTCTCCCCTCCTTGGTGCACCTCCTTTGAGAACTCGGTGCTCTGGATGGGGGGATGCCGCCCGTCCCTTGGGATCCGGCTCCTCTACTCACTGACCGGGTGTGAAATGGAGGCACACCTTGAAGAATTCCTGCAGGGCCAACGGGGCCCGACCAATGTGGGCGTGATGGCCCTGTCAGCCGGTCAACTGCGTCTGGTCAACGAGCTCCATCAGAGAACGCTGCATGCAGAGGACAGGCTCTCATCAAGGCTGGCGACATTGCATGAAGACCTGGCTGACAAGCCCCTCTTGCCTATCATTAGGGAATTGCAACGAATACGTAGGGGAAGCACTTCTTCTGATTCCATCGCCTCCTCTTCTTCTAGCCCGCCTCTTGTTGACGGCCTTGGATCATGTGATGATGCCCGGAAGAACGAAGAAGTGGCAGCAGCAATGCAGACTTATGCAGATGGGCTGGCGAAGCTGTTGGAGGAGGCGGATACATTGAGGCTCGCAACAGCAAGGACACTGGTGACTGAGATATTGAACCCCAGGCAAGCCGTCGAGCTTCTTATCACAGCAAAGGAGCTGCACCTCTCTCTCCATACTTGGGGCTTGGAGAGGGACAACCAGCATGGCCGTAGTTGAGCTTCTCTTTCTTTCTCCGGTAATTTTGTTTCATTAATTATTGTTATTACCAATATTTCAACTCTCACGTAATGCATTATTATTAATTTATTATATAAGACAAAATGTGGAATACAGATAATCAGTATCACAAAGGGGCGCATGCAATAAGGGAGAAAAGGAAGAGGTTAATTTGCACTTACAACAGTCAACAGATCAGGGAGAATTGTGGTATCTTCGAAGGTGAAATTACTCTGGCCTCTTAAAAAACCTTATATAATAAATATATATATGTTGTTGTATTTTCAGAAAAGAGTTATGCTTTATATATTATGGTGTGTGTGTACTGATACTTTAGTATCATATATATATGTATGTATTACATGTAATAAATATGCTACTTGGAGAGTCTTAATTAATGAGTTAATTAAGTATATGTAGAAGTCCGTACGTCTTCAGTTTTCTTTTATTTTTTTCATGTTTGTATGTCTATAACTCTATATATGAATAATTGAATATCGTATGATCTTCTCTTCTCTTTAGACATATTCACATATTGTTGAGGTACTGCATTTTCTTTCATCAATTTGTTTTGACACATCAGATATATTGCATCTTTTTACTTGAATGATATGTATATTGCAGTTTATAAGGTGATGAACGTAGTAGAGCTTCCTCTCATACCTGTGTTGTCTTGGTGCAGACATTTAAAGCTTAATTAAGCTATCTTGTTGTGATTGTGGAGCCTGTGGTTTAGTATCCTGGTCCTCAGACTTAAGACTCGAGAGCAAATTAATTCTGTGTTGATCAGATCAGCTTACAGCGCCATGCATACTGACACGTGTAATAGAGTAGTTGATGCCATTTGACAAAGAGATATATTCTCATGCTCACGCATTACGCAGTAATGACTAATGAATAAAATAAGAACTGCCACACACTTCAGTGCTAAAAAAAATGCCAAATTAATGCAATCATTCAGTTCCGGTGATCGGCTGATTGCTATCACTCTATGCATCAAGCTCTCCTCTCTAACTACCAAATTTTAATTAAATGGAAGAAAACAAAAATGAAATCTATTCTTTTTTTATGGCCGAAAAAAAAAAAGAAAACTATTCAAAATTATTATTAAATTATATTTTAATTTATTTAGTATATAGGTAATTCTATAGAAGTTTCCTTATAAAATATCCTGTAATTTCTTGAAAGTCTGTATTTTATTATTTCTTAATATTCTAAAAAGTCAATAAAATTTAAATATGAAAGCCTAGGGTCAAGGATTGAGGATGAAAAACGGGTGATTTAACGTTGGCCCTTTTATTCAAACACAATTGTTTTCACACTAGCCTATCTCGGAGGTGGATCTAGACTTTGACTAAGTTTTGGTTATGATATTACTATCAAGCCCAATCAAAGCCTAATAACAATATCAAGCTGAAACACAATATTATAGAATACAAACTATCATTTCTTTCAAGGTAAAATAAAAAATACTATTTCACCAACATTTATTGAAAACTGAATCCAGAAAATTGTGTGAATTTGCTAGGCTTGGATCTCAATCGCTTTCTCTCTCGTACATAATAACTAAAATCCTGATAATCATTCATCTATGATTATAATTTTAAAATAAATATGAATTTTAGTCTTGTTACAAAGTTTGATCCACAACAGAATGTATGTACTCAGTACTACATGTTATAATGAAGGAGTATTTTGGTTTATGTCATTGCAAAAGTTCAAAGTCCAAGATATACCATCTCAAAATGATCAATTAGTTTTTTGCGGCTACAAAACAATAAAAATTGATTTTATGCCATTAATCGATCAAAATAACTACGCTACCCTTTTGAATATGTCACGGTGGAATATTAAAATTTGAAATATGTCATCACAAACAACAATATATTTTATGGCGTTATAAATTTTCAAATTTGCAAAATTTGAAATTATTAAATTCAAATTTCAAAATTAAAATTTTTTAATATTTAAAATTTCTTTTTATATTACTTTACATTGCATAGGGGTATTCTAGGTATTTTCAAAATTATAATAGAAATTAGAGTTGCATAAATCAAATTTATATGTTTTTTGAAAAAAATATTGGCATAAAACCAATTTGTGTAGTTTTATAATGGCATATATTTCATTATTCACTTTACAATGATATCTTTGATATTAAACTTTTTTGGAGAGCGACATAGCACTAATTTTTTCGATAATGAAAGTATATATACAGACTACAGAGGCATTGACTAACTACGTAATTGATGCGCTAATTGTAAATTCCAACGTAAATGAATATTTTGACAAGTATGGAAGTGTTGATGTAAAACTGAATACATATACTGCAAACGCCGTAAAATCAAAAGTGGTAGAACGCTAAAAAAAATTAAAATGAAGCAACTAAAAGAAAATATTTTCCGTCCATATTAATTAATTAAATAAAAAATAAACAAATGTCCAAAAGAAAAGTATGTGCTCCGACGTCATTAGCACGACCAAGACAATCTGTGGCCAACCAAAATGTCCAAAACATTTCCAAAGGATAAATGGAAATGCAAAAAAAACATCAAAATAGAGGTCAAAACAAAATCAGGGATTTTTTTACCAAGACCGGCCTCCAGCCCGACGTAAACTTTTGGTGACCCAACTAACTCTCTGAGCAGTGAGCAGTGATAGCCGATGACCACATTAAATACAACAGGTTTGTACATACCATTTACTGTCTTATGGGCCCCACACCTCCTCCGAAGGAATCTTCCGTTGGTAAGTCACATAGACCAAGCCCAACCATTGTACTCTACCCGCTGACCTGTGGGTCATCTTCCTAACATATTTATTACTAAAAACTCGGTGTAGTAAGTAATATATGAACCCGCAGTAATCGTCTTCTCTACTCAACCCTTCAAAAATCAAGGCCAACCTTTGTTTCCCACCTCACACTCTCACCACTCGCTGAACACCTATGGCGTCTCATCCCTTCTCTCTCTAAAACCCTCAAATTTCTCTCTAGCTTCGCTGAACATGAAGCGCTCTCTCCGTATCTCTCTTGCTTTCTCTCTCCTCTTCGCCATTTTCTCTCTCCTTTCTCTCCTCTCCACCCGCCCCGAAACCTTCTTCCATCCAACGAACCACGTCTTCTATTGGATTACGAGGCGCGACAAAGCGCACGATTTGATGGCTTCTCCGCCTTCTAAGCTCACGATGAAGCTCCGTCGTTTCGCGGATTCGGATCCGGGTGGTGAATCCTTGAAAAAGGGCATCCAAGACCTGTTAGAAGGCAACCTCCCTCTAAGAAGAGACCAACTCAGGAGGCAGGAGCCACGCACGCATCCCCAAGTGCGATGGGACCCATGGGACAGTGACCATGTGCCCCACAGGCTGCGCTCGCCAAAGGATTATAGGAATCGGATCCGGGTCCCACCGGAGCTTCGCAGACTCCTCAGAAGCCGCCTCTGGCCCCACAGAAGGTACAATCTAAGCGAACTCTTGAAGCTTCCTATTGGGTTTGAATCCAAACCCAGTAAGAGACACCCAACTTGTGCTGTAGTTGGCAATAGTGGTATCCTTTTGAATTCAACCTATGGGAAAGAAATTGATAAGCATGATTTGGTGATTAGATTAAACAACGCCAAAACAATTGGGTATGAAAGGCACGTAGGTTCCAAAACAGGTTTGTCTTTCATCAATTCCCACATCCTAAGCCAGTGTGCAAAACGGGTCGGGTGTTTTTGCCACCCGTACGGCGAACATGTGCCCACTTTGATGTACTTCTGCCAGGCCAGTCATTTCATCGACTACCTCGCGTGCAACTCAAGTTCGGGCCAGAATAAGGCGCCACTGCTCATCACGGATCCGGGTTTTGATGCCTTGTGCACAAGGATTGTGAAGTTCTATTCATTGAAGAGATTTGTGGAAGAAACTGGCCAGGTGGATCAGTTACTTGCCGATTGGGGGAAAATCCGGGATGAGAAATTGTTTCATTATTCTTCAGGGTTTCAAGCTGTGATGGTTGCATTGGGAATTTGTGATAGAGTTAGTTTATTTGGATATGGAAAATCAGATAAGGCGAAACACCATTACCACACAAATCAGAAGAAAGAATTGGATTTGCATGATTATTTGGCTGAATATACGATTTATCGCGACTTGTCCCAGAGACCTGAGGTTGTTCCCTTCTTAACTGATGTCGGATTTAAAGTTCCTTCTGTTATGATTTATCTGTGAGTATTTAGAAAGCAGGATGAAAATAATAGGCATTGACAAAATTTTTGGTAGGTCTTAGATAAAACTTAGAATAGTGCTTATTGTCATAATGATTTTTTTTTCTTCTTTGGAAAAAAGATAATTGTATAGAAACTTAGGTCTGAGTTCCACGCAATATTTGCAATCTTTGCTATTAGATTTTTGTATTCATTTTGTATTGAAGTTTAAAAAAAAAAACTTATTGATAATTACTGTTCTTTTAGCACTTACGGTGTTTAGTTGAGTCATCATGTCTTGACTGCTCAATACATCAATGGGTTACTCATTATGGGACTTTGCTTTGTATAAACCATCCTATTGGAGTAGACGTTAGTGGTCATGTACCAGTATGGGTATAGAAAATAAATAATTTGAGAAGCTCAGTTAAAACATAATGTTGAAGTAACCACACCTAAATATTACTTACCAGAAAGAAAAGCGAAAGTAAACATAGTAACAGATAAGAGCCAAGGAGAGATGTGGCAGAATGTGAATCTCCTGATATATAATATATACTTTGAACTTTGAATGTTATCATTGTCTAAACAAAAGATTGATGTTCACTACCACTCTGGTTTAATTATATGATTTTGTTATTGGATGGCACTTTCTTTCTTATATTTAAGATTTGGAGTCGCTTTCTCTTTCAAAATTTAACTAGCATTTAAAAAGTCCCCACTCTTCAGTGCACTTACTGGTGATCTTAAAATAAATAAAATCTTCTTTAACTTTTGCATTACTTATAAACTTGATCTTAAAAGATTGCTGCAGACAACAAATCTGGGTTCTGGTACGGTAAGCATAGAAAATGGAAATATATATTGTTTAGAGCAGATGCCAAAATTTTGGGACTGGCCAGCAATTTAAATGTTGAATTTAGAGAGGATCCCAAATATATCCCCTCTGTTGAATAAGGTATCGAGGAGCATGTATGAAAGGAAACCTTTCACTTCACAGTTGAATTTAAAATCTTTATCACCTCGGAAGTCCAAGCAACATCCACTACTTGTCGATTGTTTATCTGGCCGTCGAGTTTCTGTGAAAACACAAAAAGGAAATTAAAGGAAAATAGAAGTGATGTCTTGGAGACAATTGTTTACAGAAGTTCCGGTCTTTCGTTACTGGAATTTCTCAATTGCTGGTGGACGTTGCCAAAAAAATGTTCAGTGCATCTGGCAGCAGTGTAACCTTTGTCTGGTAAGGGTTTGTTTTTTTTTTCAAAAATAAAACGACGTAGGTATCTGGTAGAATTGTTCAGTGACATGTGCTTAATGATTTATTGTCTGACTTAAAAGGTATTTTGTATGTAAAAGATGTAAAATAGTGAGGTTATATAGTTGTGATTTTTTTTTTTTTTTTTTTGGGATCTATGATGCCTTTAGTTTAAAGCATCTCAATCTACTTTAATTTTAGTGGAATAGAAGTTCATTATAAAATGAGTTTAATGTACTTGCAATGTTTTTCTGGCAGCAGTAGAGTGCTTTCATTTTTTTAAATGTTTTTACTAGTCAAAGGTGGACATTTTATATGCAGTACAGATGTACAAAGTCTTTCATTTAGTTAAAAGTTCTTATAAATGTGCAATGGTCCATAGTAAATTTATAAGAATTTTTAATTAAATGGAATAGGTGTATTTTCTTTCTTTCTTTCTTTCTTTCTTTTTTTTTCCTTGTTCCTTTTCCCTATTTTTAGAGTACTGCTAACCATTTTCCAGAGGCCGTAAAGCAGAAGAATTATCGTGAAATAGTGTCAGTAAAAATATATATCGAATTATCACTGGAAATTGATATAAATTATAAGTAATTTAAAGTATATGATGAATGGTTCATTTATGTGGAAGCAAAATTAGGTAGGAATGCATTTACAGCTATGTGGTATGCATCAATTGAAAATTTTAGAAGTTTTAAAACTCATTTTGAATTATCAAAATGGAAAATTTTGTAAAGCATTTTTTTATATAATATTTCACAAATTTATATATGCTAATTCTAATATACGTCAACCTTGGTGCAGACAGATATAGCCAGGATTAACTTTCAGCATAATGCTTGCATTTGTTAATGCATTTCATTAATTCAAGTCAGATGGTGATTTCCAGTCATAAAACCATCAAAACTGTAGTTGTTTACCAAAACTTAATAAAAAACAAACTTATTTATTTTAATTCAAAATTTTACATACAAACAAATTTGTTAGGAAAGCGTTTTACTGCATCGTTCAAATTTTTTTTTTTCGTGCTTTGTTTCGTGCCAAAAAATCACCATTACTCGGTTGTTATGATCCAAATTATTAATACATAAAGAGCATTAAGTTTTTAAGCTTATCAACATGCTACAGCATCATTATCCTCAAGGACCTCAACCGTCCGCTTTGATAGGATGGCTCGTTTGTTTCCAATTCCATGCTTCACTCTTCATTTAAAAGTGATGTATCTTCGTTTGAACATGATGTTTGACGTGCTTTGGTACAATTTGTGTTTCTTAACCACAATTTCGGTGTGATATGTTCTATTATTTTTCTTTTCAGTAATCCCTGAAAATTTTATTTTGCTCGTAACTATATATTGTCATTATGCATGCTGTTACAATACATTTGAGTACTTCTATTAAATTTTTTCACCAATCCAAGGCTCACTTGAAGTCATAATATCACTAAGCCGACATCTATTCTCCAGAATTTATATAATAATAATAATAATAATAATAATAATAATAATTGAAACTATTTGGGTTAAGTCTAAAACATACAAATTCATGTATTTTTTTCCCGTAAATTACGGCTTAAATTCAACTAACCTTGACTGACTTTAATTCATTAAATATTATGTGTAATACTTGCAATATTATTTATTTGGATTATACAATTCAAAGCAGTATACTTATACGTACGAAAACTGCTAACATGTATTGCTGTGAAATGTCGGATTAGCAAAATAACATGATTCCTCAGAGAGCGATATACTCATATACAGTTATATCTAAATAAAAGTAACAATATTATTTTTGAGTTAGTGCTTTTGCTATTCTTTACGCCTAATGTGATTGTGTACCTTCAGTTTCATACCACAAGTATCAATATATAGATGGCTTTAGTTTGGACTTTGGAATCATTGATTATATGCTATTTTTATTGTCTCAGAGAAACTACGTTCTCTTTTAAAATATTTATCCAAAATGAGAAGCCAGATTCATCAATAGTGAATCGTCGGAGTATTAATATGAAAAATTTTAGATACATCGGATGGTTTCATTACAATTTTTCATCTTTGCTTCTAGAGAAAGAAACATCGTAGATACAAAACCTACTGCAGCTGCTTCCCAAAATACTTTAGCCAAACGGCTTTCAAAATGATTCCCTAAATATATTTGCACTGTCGATTTTAAATTAGAAAGTTCAGATTGATTATGATAATACTAAACCTAACCGTATCTATTTTGTTTTAATTGGTTGTAAAAGTATCAATTTTTGAAAATTCGATTTAAATTACCTAATTTTAAATATCATATTTACGTGAAGCTCTTCAATAAAATTCTGATTCTGTACAATTGATGAGAAGCTGAATTAAATTTTTAATTGTTTCAGATCTAGATCAGTAGATAGTTTGTTTGTATTTCTCATAACAAGATTATTTAATTGAAACGACGTGGCCTTTATAATAGAGATTTGTACATAGAGGTGGCAATATTTGATACGATCTCAAAATTCAAACGAGCCGGAGAGTTACCTAGCTAGTTCAGTAAAATCATCATTCAATTCAATATATTATAATCATCCAGAGGATCATTCTTTAATACATTCATAAGATTTGGTACATCTACCATTTTAACCGTCACAACAAAGAATAACAACCTGCACCCGGTCTACGACCGGACTTGGAAACTCAAAGTCACTGACACGCGGGACCCAACAGTCGTCTCTAGCCTAGACATTGACGCTGGAGCTTGGAATTTATCCTTTCCTTTTTATTTGCTCATCAATTCATCATCTCTTCCTCTAGTCGCGCACGATTCCTTGCCTCGCCAATAATCTGCTCTCCTCCGTTTCAAATTCTCTCTGAAATCACGCTTTCATCCGAATTCCGAAATCGATTCCTTCAATGCAGAGACAAGTTTCCCTCACTCCATCTAGCTTTAGGGTTAGGATTAGCCTTACTTCTTCTCCACTCGCCCTTCTCAAACCCTAACTCTTGCTTCTTCATTCCTCTCGCCATGGAATCCAACAACAAGGAAGAAGAAGCTGCTCCCGACTCATGGGAGACGGCGGATCTCGACGAGAGCGTTAATCGCCTCTTCATCTCCTCTCGCAAGACCGCTTCCCCTTCGCCCGACTCCGATCAGCCGCCGCCGCCGCCTCCTCCTCCTATGGCCGCTGGTTCGCCTCCAGTTCAGCCTTCTGAGGAAGCGATAGCTCAGGTCGATCAGTTCCTAAGGGAGGCGCTCGAGAAACCTCGAGAGAGAATCTCTGGTGAAATTTCTTTTTTTTTTTTTTTGTTCCCTTTTTAATGTGTAACTTATTATTCACTACTTAGTTAGTGGTACTAAAGTATGTATGTACACTTCGGAGTAACCTTGAGAAGTAATGTGTGCTTGTTGATGTGATATAATTACGCTGTGCATTAGTTATTTAGTTAGATGGTTGATTCTCATTATTTTCCCTAAATTGGAAAATAAAGTGCTTTGGTAGTTAAATTACCAGGTTGAACTTAGGAGTCTCTTATGTAAAAGTCTCTGCTTTACCTAAGATCTCTGTTCTATTTTAACCTCTTACTTGGATTGAACTGTACTGTATTTTGGATAATGAAAGCTGTGTTGGCATGCTAATTGACCTACCAAGCATTAACAGTATACAGATTTCTTATTACATGTAGGATTGGTATCAAATTTACATGCTGACTCCAACCAAATGCTAACGGGATTTTTTCTTTTCTTAAAGTGCTGAGGATGGAACAAGACATTGAGAGGTTGATACGAAACCCCAGCCAGGTGCAAATTGAGTTCACTGCGCTTCCCACCTCTTACTTGCGACTTGCTGCACACCGGCTTGCGCAACACTATTCCTTACAATCAATCGCCATACCTGACCCGATAACACTTGATGGGTCTGGGCCCGGGTCTCGAATTATAATTCGTAAAATCAGTTCTGACTGCCGATTTCCTGCAGTTCGACTTGCTGACATACCTGTCAATCTGCCACAGGAGGATGCGAGTTCTGTACCAATGAAACTCGCAATTAAGCCAAGGCCACAGAGACACCTGCATGGCTCTGGCTACAGCTCTGGCTCATCTAGGTCAAATTTGCAGAAAAGTGTGGAGGAGAGAAAAGAAGAATATAACAGAGCCCGTGCTAGAATATTTAGTAACAGTAACATTAATGATGCTAATTCTAGTGGTAGCAGTGGCCCAGTCTGCAAGCCACGTGAGGAGCCTAGATTGCCAGATAACCTTGATAATTGTGGGTTTGTAGAGCCAGATTTGGATGAGGCATATGAACTTGCAAGTGATTTGCATTCAAGTTCGAGTTCGAATTCAGCTTCATCTGGGAACAGAGGGGGTAACAGTGGTGGTAATAGTAGTAGGAATAAGGGCGAGAAAGAAGGGGGGATAAGCCGTACAAGATCAGGTGGATCCCGTGTGGCCATATTTAGAGACCGAGACATTGATCGAAAGGATCCTGACTATGACCGCAGTTATGACAGGTATACTGCCTCTCTTTCGCTCTAACTGTAGTGTACTTGCATGTGATAATTTGTGACAAATTCTTATATTTGATATATATAGCACCAAAGTCAGTTATTTGGTTTGTTAGATTTAGGATATCGATGGAATTCGCAAAATCCCAAAAGCATTTCTGGTAATTAAAGCACAAAGTAATGGAAATTTTTTTGTGAGTCTGCTATGTAACCATGTTTTTAGGTGCTAACCACTGCGGGCTTTGGATGTTATACAGATATGTTAAGAGGTTTGATCCTGGTTTTGGGTTCAATGGTGGGTCATACCCGATGCAACCGCTATATGTGCCTGCTGTCAATTATAATACAGAGTTCCCCCAGCTAGGGTCAGCTCCCCGCCCCCCTCACCAGCTATCAATTGACACACAGCAACAGGTTGTTAGTACTTTGCACAAAATATTGGATAATTCCATACGTGCTTACAGAATCAGGATATAATGCATAACCATCTTAAAGACAAATGTATATCCTATCCATACTACCTCTTAAGTACTCAAATTATAAAATATTGCATATTTGTGCAAAGGTAACATTTTCTTTTTCAAGTATACAGTGAAACAAGGATGCAAAAGGATATATACAATGTTTAGTAAACATGATATTTTCTATGGCTTGTATGACTTGCATGGTACTAGTACATTTTAGTAGAGTTTTATTTTTGATGTATGGAATATGATTACTTACCCAGGCTCGAGCAGTGTCTCCCCACATGCACGGTGGGCCATGGTCATCAGTGGCACCTCCACCACCTCAGCAGGTTGGGCAACTTACCATGGCATACCACCGTTCTCCTCCTCCTGAAATGATTGCTCATGCGTTTAATGCTACGAGCCCTATTGGTGGTGGTGGTGTGCCAGGTGTCAGGACTCCAGTGTATTTGCACTCCCCGCAGTATGCTGTGTCTGGTAGACCTGGCGTGCCCATCTCGTATGTGCCCTCTCATGAGCACATGCAACCTTTTCTCCCGGTATGTTATTTATTGTTACAATTTTACTTAAATTTATCATATAGTGTTGTTAGTTCTTTCTGTAAGAAGATTAGTTCAAATAAAATATTTAATTCAAGGAATTATGAAACTACATACCGGGTCTCGCTATAATAGCTCTGTTTTTCACATTATCCAAAGTATGCCCCTTGTGTTAAGGAGATCTTTTGTAACCTGTAAATTTCACACTTAATTGTAATTGTTTTACCAAATTAATGGTGATTATTTATCAGAAAAGTACCACTTGAAAGAATAGGCCATGGCATATTAATCGGGGGTTTCTTTGTGGGCTTCTTTTATGAATACTGGCTAGTGGATGCCTATATAGACTAGATTTACTGATTGTTTTTTTTTTTCAATTATTAAAGTAAGAGAAAATGATAAAAAAAAGTCTTTATTTTCCCTTTGTGAGGCTTCCTTACTATCATATTTTTGTTGTTAATATTGTAATGCTATTAGAAATATTTCAGTATGTTCCTACTTCTATAAAGTATTTGTCTTCTACATTTGCAATAATTGTAAGAGAAGTCCTCACCAATACCTCCCCCAATCTTAGTTCTTGTACTAAAAAAAATTAGCATCACTTTCTATGAGGTAATTTTGGACAATAAACAGTTTTTCCATTACATGAAGGGAATGACATATTACTGCAGATATGTTTTAATTTTGGTGAGTTGTTTATATATTATACTAACATTGTTAGGTTCTAACTAATTATAGGAACTCTCTTTTGATATTTTTTGAACATCTCCTATAAATTAGGGTTCAGTTAATTGTTTGTGCTCATTGATCATCTACGAACTCTTTTGCAACTTGCAGATGATTTGGGCCATTATTATTTCCAAGTTTGTCTTACTATTATCCTGTTGATTGTTTTTGTAACAGACACAACAGCAACAGCAGCAGCAGGAAGGTAGTTATGGATTAGCCCGGCCCCGATAGTGGGGCCCGGCCATGCCTGTGCCACTCTCTGTCATCCAGCTCGGCAATCCAACATTATGTTATTTATGGCTGGTAGTGGTGCAGGCATGAAATGGTCCGAGAGGGGTGCTGGAATATCATCTGATGTTCCTTCCCCATCGGCTAACAAGAGACAGTGAGAGAGTGAAAAAGAGAGAGATACAGATGGACGGACGGACGGACGGACAGACAGAGACACAGAAACAGATGGATGGACAGAAGGAAGAGAGAGATCACACTGGTGTTTTTCGTGCAACTTACGATGCAATTGATGATAGAGGAAACATCGTGCCTCTGGCTTCTTCCACTAAAAGGTATGCAATTTAATAGTTTACAAGATGTTTCTTAGAGCGGCATTTGTATTACTGAAAGTGGGATATTTCCAGTAACCCCATTATTGCTGAAAAATATAAAATAAGAGTTATTTGGGGTTTTTCTATTGGAACAAAATAGTTGCTGCAAGGCAGAATGTGTTTTTCATACTTTTTGTCGGTTTGATGTTGTCATATGTTCATTTTGGACGATCAGAGGGAAATTTTATTTTGTATGCAGGGCCGTTTCTAGCCCCTTTTGCCTCTTGAGGTGATGGCACGGCACATTGTGTGCTTTAGGGACTGTAGCCTCTCTAGCCTCTCTACTTATGGAGGTACTAAAAAATATTGGGAATAATTATGTAACATACGACTTATTAGAAGGTTTAAGTTGTTTGTGGTGAGGCTTTCATGGGCCCACTTGCTTAGCTAGTTGGATCAGGATGGATGCTATGTACGTTTGTGTGTTTTGAATTGCCATTATTAGATTTAGGCACTGGTGGGAAAAAGTTGTTAATTTGCTGTCTTTTTCGCATGTTTCTTTCTGTTATGACAGGTAGCTTGATTATTTGGATTTATTTTGGAGTAGTGTCCGTTATCTCGGTATTTCCTTAAATTCACTTAGCTACTTCAACTGTACACCAGTAAAATATGCCCTGCTATTTTTCCTTTCTTAAATCTGACTACGCTAAAAGAAGTAATACGAGTGGCAATTAAAATTGCAAAATTTTACAATTTATCGTAGTTTGCATTCATTGTTATGAATCAATTTTAGTCCGCACACGTTGTTTGCGAATTTTTCGCTCGATCTTGGACGGTCTCTTCCATTGTTAAACAAGTTAAAACAATTATAGTGTTTGTTTAAGAGTTGGAATGATGAAAACACTGCTAGTCTGATTTTTGAACAAATGCTATTGTGATAACAATCAATCCTTGCTTTGGAATAGTTGTTAATCTGATTTAGTGATTATTTGTCACCCATCTAAACATAATTTTTAAGTTACTCCATTATCTGTGGTGGTTTTCATATGACAAAAAAAAAAGTTATTTTATTAGGACCCATTTTTTAAGGGGAAAAAAAAAGCATATGATAATACCTAATAGTCTTATTCTTGGGAAGTAATCTATAGACTTTGTTGATATTTTGTATATTAGGATGTAAACAAAATTCAACAATCGAGATGTGCAACAGTGCAAGAGCCGAAATGAGATGGATCATCCCGTGTTGGTTGTATACATCCCGTGTTGGTTGTAAACTTGTAAGTTGTAATCGATGGGATCTGGAATTCAACGGGCTAAGTAATAAGGCGGGTCGGCAGCCCCACTCCCAACGCCAGCGCACGCTTATATTTAAGCCTTGTAACAATAAATAATGGAATTTATATCAGGGAATAGATATATAAATATTCGATAGGAAAAACTTTACTCCGGTCTATTTGTCAAATTCTTTCAGGTGGTAGAGTTTGTTTGAGAAAATTCATTTGTTTTATAAAGGTTAAAGTCGAATTAATGGAATTTATATTAGGCCACAAGTGCTACCTTAAAGACAAAGTAGATTCATTTCTGTATGTTGCAGAGAGAGCTGTGGCGGTCTCCTTTTACTAAAATGGCGGCACACTCCATTTGAAAGAGAAAACCTAATTTTCTTTTCATCGTTTCTTATTCTTGGAATTTATGTCATGTATTATGAGAGATATAGTCCATCGTGTGAAATATATAGTTTATCTACGTGACTGCGTTCCGCTCTAGGAAGAAATAAAATTTTTTCTTTAGGAAAACAATGAAGTCGTCACTAACAATTTATGTTAGACTCCCATATTTTCTTCAAAAAAGATTTATTTTTTCGTAACAGCTCTATACCTTTTACCCATCAATGCCTACAAAATATATATAGTGCTCAGGAGCATTGATGTTTCCCACTAAAATTCTAATGAAAATAAATTCTTAACAATAAAGAATGAATTTGTGTGGGATATTTCAGGTGAATGATCGGCTTAGTTGTGATTTCGACTGTTTGATTACAATCGTATAAAAAAAAAAGTAATAATAAAATAGTCCGATGTTGTCTCTTTCGGCAGTGCTATTCCAGATGTGAAATCTATCGAGTAGTCGTCCAAAATTGATGAAGTACAGTGACGACTGACGAGTAGTTGATAGCAAGGAATAATTAGCTGAGTAATTTTAGCCAAATTGAATAGAGATGATACAGTAAGCGGCACAATGGAGGAAAACTGGAAAAGCAATAGCCAATATAATTGTTGTCAAAGATACCGTTCAAAGAAATGAATTAATGTGAAAAGTCACAGTGGGCGAATACAATATGGTTGACCGTCATTATTTGTATTATGTTTAATTTATAAAGTTGTCAATATATTAGCAACCGAATAATTTAAAATAAATAAATAAAGTGATATACTTACAAAATTAGCACTAAAAAATGAATTATTAGACACCCGGAAATTCACTTACCCCTTTCCACTGTTGCCAACAAGACCCTATCTCAAAAATTTTCCCAATTAAAATTTTTAGAATGCTAAACAATATATTATATATGTTCCCCAAGATAGGTATATTAATTGAAACGAGTGTCCTCTTTGGGGAAAAAAAATACAGCATTCGTTGCACTTGTACCAGATAGGATGTTGTCATGTATACTGCATCACCAACACCAAGTGGAGTGTTCCCTTTGAAAATCAAATACTTTCCTCCTGGTGGTGCGCTGGTCGAAATCATGAAATGAAACCATGGACTGACCCTCTTTCCCTCTGACCCTCTCTCTCTCTCTATTCTCCAACCACACATTTTTAAGAACCGTTCTCCTTCTCACACAATAAATAAAACCTAAACAAAACAAGACATGTGTCTTACAGTTGCACCATACAAAAGATCTCTCCTACGTGCAGTATTCTCTCCCACTCAAAAATCTTAGATCCCCTCTCTTCTGATCTTCTCCTCTCCTCTTATAGGGCTAAACCACACACACTCAGACATACATCAATTCCAGAGATCCTTCTATGCTTCTGTACATCATCATACCATAAATTGATTATTGATCTATCAATGGAGAACAGCAACCCTAGTGTTCAAAACAAAGAAAAACAACTAGACATGGAGAGGAAAAGGATGAGCAATGGCAGTGCAGGAACAAGAGACAAGCTGAGGAGGCTGAAGTTAGAGATGGGTGGTCGTGTTTGTATACCTGACAAGTGGGGCCAAGAGAGCAGACTCCAGGATTGGGCCAATTGTACTGCTTTTACTAGCGCTTACATGCCAGCTGGTCTCACATCGGCTCAAGCAGCACTGGCCGATGAGTCCCGGCAAAGTTCAAAGTTGGTCCATTTGGACAACAGATGTTAATGCAATGTTTGTATATATGTACTTTTATTAGTTAGTTGATCAATAATTTTGAAAGGATGGAACTTGATTAATTAGTTGTTGCACAAGCGTTGTTTTGGCCATCGGTGTATCGTTCATAATTACTTAGTTTCTTAATTGAATGCCATTTTTTTTTTCTATTGGTGCACAATTTGCATTGGTTGTGAATGTCTAGTCTCTAATGATTGATGAAGAAGACATATATAGCACCAAATTTCCTTTCCACTTTTGAGGAAATGGATAGTTATTGATGACATGTACTCGCAGATAAATTTACTACTTCGATCCCATGTTATATTATATATCTGTTTGTTTGTGTTTTTTTAATTTTTCCTATTGGGGAAAAAAAAAAGAGAAAAGAGAATTGAAAAATGCTGCATCCAAAATAAAATATTTCTTCAAAGGCCTAATAAAATTCAAAACTTCAGGAACTAAAAAATTAGATCCAATCTTATATTATAGCTCCGTGTGTCTGTGCACTCCATTTGTTTCCCTATTGGAAACATAAAATAGATTTAATTTTTATGTTTTATAATTAAATTTTGAAAATTGAAAAGATTTTGACATCGTCAGAATAGCTCGATCCAAAATAAAAGCTTTATCTTAAGGCCTTGTAAGAATTCACAGCTTGTGGAAATAACAATTAACAGGCCGTTCCAGCCCAATATGTTATTTATATGTGCCATCTCACTGCAAACAGTCCACAAGGGTGGGCCTCCAAAAATAAACCTGATGCAATGTATAAACTATTCTCGTCCTTCATTTGGGAGAGTTTCGTCGTCTCTTCCAATCGCACACTCACAAATTGAAAAGAGAACGAAAGCCGAAAGGTCGATTTGAGAAAGAGAGAGAGATGGGTGTGTTGGATGCTCTTTATCGCGTCATCATGCGTCGCAACTCAGTCTACGTCACCTTCGTCGTCGCTGGTGCCTTCGCTGGCGAGCGGGTAGACCTGTTCTCTCTCTCTCTCTCTCTTCTTAGGGTTTCTTCTTCGATCTGTGTAAATATTTTCCGATCTGAAGTAGTTTGATAGATTGAATCAATTGTGAAATGCCATTTCGTGTTTTGATCTACTCGGATCAATGGATTTTGTGTCGGACTGTTGCTTGATGTCGGCTCTGATTCATTTGGGGCTAGTATTTAAGTCTATTCTGTATTCAGTTTACTTGTTTGTTGATGAGTTCAACTTTTGTTATTTACTATGATTGTAGGCGGTTGATTATGGAGTGCATAGGATCTGGGAGGCCAATAATGTTGGGGTAATTTTTTCGCTTTGATTTTTTATTTTTACCATTTTATTTTGTAGGCACTTGTCGAGATTATGGAGTAATTCATTTTCTTTAATATATTTTGTAGAATCTGTTAGTTAATTGGCATAATTATTCGGTTAAGCTCTTAATTAGTAAATAATACAGAATTCAGCTGTAGGTTTGTGACAATTTGTAAAAGAGAGACATATCTTTTAGAACTAATTACAACTAACAATTTTTTATGCTGTTCCACAATCTTATTATGTGATACTTCTGTTAAGAACAATTAAACAGACCACTTGAACTATTCATTGTCAATAAAAGAATACTTTGGCTCTTTAGACTGTGTGCCATTGAAAATTCATGGATCATGGATTTAGCTAGTCATGTGATATTTCTTTTATACAAAGTTAGCAATTTTAAGTTACTTTGTGTAAATAATTGGTAAAGAAGTGCTCATTTGCTAGTTACTTATTGTACCAATTTAGTTAGCAGAATTAGTATTCTAATTTGTTCACAAGTTAAAGTGTCTATTGTCTATTTTATATAAAATTATGTTGAAACTTGTGTATGTTAATTTCCCACTATGGTGCTAGATAAACGCTTAGCTATGGTGTTATATTATCTAATATTTCTGTAATTTTGAGCATTATTCCTTAGATAACAAAATGGATAGGAATAAGTGGATAATTTGTAGTGTAGTGTTTTAAAACCGTGATAAAACATTTCAACTATATGGTATTAAATTTTAGATATACAGAACAAGTTAGGCTGTCATAACTCATAAGTTCTTTATAATTTTGCTTAAAGAAAGAAACTCATATAAAACAAATTGAAGAAGAGTCGATAAAAAATTTCAACGAAAATTGCCCTGCTTTCGTTGGAATATCCAGTTGTGATTACAACAAATTCAAAAGTATTAAATCTTAATAGGAGAGATTTCTTTGCAACTCATTGTTGTATAGCTATTGTATATTCATCCTTTCTTATAATTTGAATGTTTTTTCTCTAAATTGCAGAAACGTTATCAGGATATTCCAGTGCTGGGTCAGAGGCCATCAGAGTGATTTACCTTTTGCATTGGATGATTATTTTGGGCGATTAAAGAGATCATTTTGACTCTTTTCAGAAAGAAGAGTGCATTTTCTTTCTTCCTTTTTTTTTTTTTTTGTCATTTCTTTTGTTACATAATAAGCACTAGTCAGATTGACACGTGATAGAGCCATAACATGTATTTCTAAATTTTTATGCTTCCTTCTGTTTTCCTTTAAACCAGTTGAACTGATTCCTTGTTTCTGGAGTTCATCCTCTACTTTTTTTTCATACAATCTTGTGACAAAAAAGGCCACTCCTTGGTTTGGTTTGAGTTTTCTGTTTTCCTCACTGGTGTGAAATGCGTGTGATTAACTTTTATATAGTGCTGGTAAACCACAGTGTAATATTCAATATCTTTTATGGAAGTACAAGCAATTTCATATTATATATGTGATAAGAAATGAGAGTCCTATCTAAACAACTGCTAAACTGACCCAGATGGATCTAGTACAAACCGTGAATGGTCCTTTTAACCCCTATCCGGACAACTTGAGATGCCATAAATCACAACATAAAAAGTGGTCGATAATAGCATTCGTTTACTGTAATTACGCATATAATGTGTAGATTAAGCATCTCGCATATAATGTGTAGATTATGCAGATGCTAGATATATTAAAGCATTTGGAGCGATTGTGCACTCATTTTTATGCATTTGATCACAATAGTCTATATTTATGCTCTTCATACAGTCTATGAGATGTTTTCGAGTGATTGCGTTTTCATTTTAATTCATTTTATCACAATAATCTATATTGAAGATCTTGATACAGTCTATAATATGTTTATGAACTCACTTAATCAAAATGATTGGATTATTACATATAATGTGCAGATTATGCAGATTCTAGGTATATTAGAGCATTTCGAGCGATTGTGAATTCACTTTGATCATTATAATCTATATTTATGAAATTCATACTGTCTAAAATATATTTATGAACTCACTTATTAAAAATGATTGGATTATACACTGTAATTAGCATATAATTTGCAGATTATGCAGATTCTGGATATATTAGAGCATTTCGAGCGACTGTGCTTTCATTTTAATTCATTTGATCACAATAATATATATTTAAGTTCTTCATAGATGCTAGAATATGTTTATGAACGATTCAAAATGATTTGATTATAATGTGCAGATTATGCAGATTCTGGGTATATTAGAGCATTTCGATCGATTGTGCATTGATTTTAAATCATTTGATCACAATATTTTATATTTAAGCTACTCATATAGTCTAGAATATGTTTATGAACTCACTTATTCAAAATGATTTGATTATACACTGTAATTACGCATATAATGTGGAGATTGTGCAGATTTTGGGTTCATTAGAGCATTTCGAGCGATTGTGCATTCATTTTAAGTCATTTGATCACAATATTATATATTTAAGCTCTTCATATATTCTAGTATATATTTGTGAACTCACCTATTCAAAATGATTGGATTATACACTGTATTTACGCATATAATGTGTTGATTCTGCATATTCTGGGTATATTAGAGCATTTCGAGCGATAGTGCATTCATTTTATGTCATTTTATCACAATAATCTATATTTAAGTTTTTTATATAGTTTAGAATATATTTATGAACTCACTTATTCAAAATGATTGGATTATACACTGTGATTATATTTTTTTTCAGATCTGCATCATATACTGATCTCACCATATCCAGATCTTATAGTAGATTTGCAGAACTATATATTGATTATGTATTCAGTTGTTCTGATACGGATCAATTAGTAAAGATCAACTAGATACTTTTCATATAGGAAGAAAACAATCAATTAACTACTAATTAATTAAAAAATGGTATGGTAGAACCATTCACAATATTATATGTGATTTTCTATGATTAAGGTAATATTTTCAAGCATAATTTAATTTTAATCTAATGTTATCTAAAATACTTATGTTCTTTAATCATAATTTTTTCATTTCTAGGTTCAATGATCGACCCGCTAACTCATGATTTAGTGAGTTGCTATTACTAATGTTCCTTCCATTTAAAATTTCAAATTTTTTTTATTTATGCTACTAAAGTTTGAAATTTTAAACTTTCTAACTTGAAAATTTAAAATTTCAAAATTAAAATTTTGGATTTTTAATTTCAATCTCAAATTTCAAGTTTTGAATTTTAAATTTAAAGTTTATAATTTCAAATTATTAAATTTTCAAATTTAATAATGTCATTTTAAGATTTTAAAATTTTCAATTTC
Source organism: Rhynchospora tenuis (assembly GCA_027725995.1). Lineage (NCBI taxonomy): Eukaryota > Viridiplantae > Streptophyta > Magnoliopsida > Poales > Cyperaceae > Rhynchospora > Rhynchospora tenuis. The sequence continues at coordinate 204,854 of JAMRDG010000072.1, read as the reverse complement.
GTATTTAAAACTTTAAATTTTAAAATTTTTTAAATCTTAAAATTTCTAAGTTAAAAAGAAAATGTTCTTTATAATTATGATCAAACTATCACACCAAACAATATTTACTAATCTCAAATTATCACTAACTTGTACTAACTTTAAACTTTACAAATCTCGAGAACTCCAAAAGTGCTGACTTTGACAATCTAATCTTACTAACTTGTAGCGTTGTCAAACGCACATTAGAGTGGTTTGAGAAAATTTTTTTTTTCCATCCATCCATTTACTTGTCAAATTGTGTGTATACAAGATGGAGGGCTGAAAGATAAATGATAAATAATTTAAAGCTGATTTATATTTTCATTTCAGTTGCTAGATTGTATCTTCATTTTTTTCTAAATTGTTGAAGTTCTCTTTGGGACACATAGTATTATATGTTTGAAAGCTAATATTAACTTTTTAGGAAAAAAATACTGCCATATTATTGTCATATATTCTTGTGGAACTTATTCATATATAAACGTACTATTACAAAAATTGAGGTTTCAAAAATGCAGCTCTCTTTTTTTGTTAAAGCACAAGCATGGCTTTTGTTTTGCCTCATCATAGTGTTGAACTATAATTGCCTGAGATAATAAGGATGATAATGATCTGTGCATGCAAATTGCTTATTTTATTTTATTACCGTGCGTGCCAATTGCCAAATGAGGAAAAAATGTCTTATTTTCAAAAGTATTTTTATATAAAAGAAGGGCATATTCAACGTACTGGATGCACCATTGAAAGTAACAGTACGATGTATTAATTTCATCTCTTAATTTAGTTCAAACAGTTGTCCAAATAAACCTTCCTCGTGTATAATATATAAATGAGGTGAAAATATGTGGGCAACTTGGACATTTCAAAAGATAAGAGAGGTACATCTTGTATTTATTCATACATTTATCATTGTTATTAGTGATATCACACTCAAGGCATGTTAATTTGCCAATATTATGTGATAGGCGGAGACAAAATTGCATTCAACTAAAATACAAAACAGAGTGTTTGCATGACACATAAATATGCATCGGCATAATAGACCAGATGCAATATTTCATTAGAAATCGTTTTTATTTATGTCATTTCTAAAGCAAATTCCATGTAAAAATGATATGGGTGATATAAAAATTGCTTTCCATAATTTCAGTATACTATCTACATTTGTAGAAAACTTCAAGCTTTTTGAATTATTCATCCAAAAATTCACTATGTGCTGATTAATTATTAATCATATCATTTTCTAGAAAAAAAAAAATCAATATAAGTTCTACATATTTTCAAAACATACTAGAGGAAAGTGATATTTTATAACCATGTGCCTAAGATACTGGAGAAAACCATCAGATCTCTATCTTCTACTAGATCTCCCTCTTCTACTACATCCACTTTTTTCTCCACATCTCCATGTTTTCTCTCCAGTACATCTCACTCTTCTTCCTCCTCCTCAGCATATGTCCCTTCTTCCTTAACTTGGTCTCCTTCAACCTTCTCCGAATCTCCCTCTCTTCCGAATTTTTTTGATCGCGCTTCATCATCTCAATTTGGCTTCTTGGTTTTCGAATTTCGAATTTAATGGTTTCTGTTCTAAATCCCAAATTTCTAAACGAAGTGGGGAAGAGGGTCTAAGAGGGGTATTTTCATCCAAATAGGTGAATTTATTTTCTATATGACGGGATTGTGATGTAAACCATTGATTTAATTCTTAAAACATACAAATCGTTGATTTAATCTAGAAAACACACAATTCGTTTGTTTTTTCCTCGTCCAATCAAAATCCGACCCACGGATCACCATCTCTAGCCCTTCGTTATGATCCAACGACCAGTTTTCTCTTTCATATGATCAAACCTCTCTTGGTGCATGGGAAGTTAGTGTGCCGCTCCAGCCTGGATTGAGTCTGTACCCGTTGTGGACTGTCTATGAGATTTTTGGGAAAATTTTCTCCGAAAGTGAAAAATCATCAGGAGCTAGACTACCAACTCCATTATATACTCGTAAAATTCTGATAATGGCAAAATGAAGTAAAAAGTAAACGAAATAAAGAACAAATTACTTGTTGAAATCTGATAATCGCAAAATGTTTTTTGGACCATACATAAAAGCATGATTAGCTACAATAATCTTAAAAAATAAATAAAATAAAATACTAAATTCAACACTCATAATACTCACCAACTGCTGCTCTCGCATGAGATGAAATTATCATTTCTGTTTTCATTAGTGAAAAAAAATCTAAAAATGTATTCTCGAAATTTTAATTTTGCCCTTGCATGCTTTCATGACCGCATCTTTGTCCCAGCATCTATGGCACTATCCTTTTAGATGTCTCTATCAGCGACGTAGAAACTAGTTAGTTTGCAATAAGTTTTATTACAATATATAGTAGCAAAATAGAAATCTAAAATGATATAAGAAATTGAGCTGATTTGTTAAGAAACGCTAATTATGAGAGACTTCTCTTTTTCTTTTTCACGTAAAACATTCTTCTTGACAAACAGAGTTTAGAAAAAGTTCCAACTTACAATAAAGTTAATGTGGATATTGAATATTGAATAGGAAGATGGCATTGCTAAGAATATTTTACATACACATATCCTAGTAATCTCAAATATTGGCCTAGCACTGTTCTCTTGAATTTCTGCAAGGGCAGCTACGGCATTTGCCACCACCATTGGATTATTGTCAGAGATCAAGTCCTTTAGGTTCTCCAAGAAACCCCTATCTTCCACTAGTTCTTCATTTATGTAGTACGTCTCCAATATCAACAACATGATATTTGTTGTTTTAAAAGATCAAAATATCTTTGTTATGATCTAGTCAACTGGCTTCTGAAAGTAATGTATCTCATATCATCCCTTAGACAATGTGCAACCGTAATCTGAAGATTGGTGCATATTTGAAAAAGAGAAGGGAAACTAATTTTTAAGACAGTTCCTTGGCACCAATTATCAACCGAAAATTTAGTGGATAATCCATTCCCCACCTCATAGCTACTATGAATGTGTATGAGGTGAGCATTATCTATTATATTTTCCTAAACGAATGATTAGACTATCCTATCCAAAAGTTCCATATTTACTTTGTAGTTTGTATCATACTCTTCCACCATCCTTTAAACGAATTGAAACATCGCAATACTTGACATTCTAATTTTGTTTATTTCTTATACAATCCATGTATGGGGCATTTTTTCCCCGTTTAGAACTCCAAATTTCTATATCTGTCTAATTTTGTTTATTTCTTATACAATCCATCTATGGGGCATTTTTCCGTTTTGAACTCCAAATTTCTCTATCTTTATCTCTATAGGAACATAAGAAAGATAAACAGGAGTAAGGAGACTCTAATTACTCAAATAAAATGCCATTGTATTACTCATAAAGGAGGCAATTGAGCATGACATAAGTTAAAGGGAGAGGGAGGAAGGGTAGGGGGGGCTTTTAAGTTTAAGACTTTTAAGGTGACAGAAGCTAAATAAATAAAAAGCGAATTTAAAAGTCGGTAATAAATATAAATTATATAGCTATTGCACAAGGCCCGTCATTTCCGGTCTTTTCAAGCAGACCTCCTCGGAGGGCAGCTAAGATAAATGGTCTGACACTTCATTCGCCAACTCCGACAACCTATATTTTAGTTGCCTATAAAATTATTATTCAACGTCTCACAGTGAAATAAAAAGGAAATAAAAAAAATGAAAACTACCCTCACCTGAAAATACATGATCCAAAATTATGCCTGATTTATTATTACATTCTCAGGCCAATATTACAAAGACAAATCAGTATGAGGCACAGTATCCATAAATATACATGTCGTAACAAAAATAAGGTAAAAAATAGTTAATAACACAATACAAGCTGCTGTCCATGTATCTACTTGATCATGAATGAACTCTTGCAACTACAACCTCCAACTGCACTTGGATTCTCTACAACCTGAGCAAATAGTTCAACAAATATTTCAATTCAATAATGTGTTCAAATTATTATTGTAAATTTGCAATACAGATAAGTTCTAGAGAAAGCCTAGAATCAAACTACTTTGATGGAGGGGTACAACTAATCAAACAATATTTCACACAAGTCTAATTTTTTAATTAACCTTATTAAGAGAATAAGAGTAAAGAAAAAAATGTAATCAGGAAAGCTACTAGTATGGTAAGAAAAACATTGGAATTACAGATAAAAATGGAACCATATCGTTCCTGTTCCATTCAAAACCTCAAAATATCATCTAAACAACACCTAGAGTGGAAATCTAGAAACACATCATATACTCTTCTCCTGCTATTTTTGAAATGTTCCCAAAGTATTCCATATGTCAAAAGATAAACATTATATGCAGGATAGCTATCCTACACATCAAATTTGTTGTTCTGCACATAACCAGAAATAAATGAGCAGGAGTAAAAATGAAAACCAGAAAAGCAGAGCGAATAAGCTCCTCTACATAGTCCACAGTTGCTCCTTTCACAAAGTCATAGGAGACACTGTCTACCACCAACTTTACCCCATCTTTTTCAAATACCCTATGAACAATTAGAAGTTCACAACAGAAAAAAATATGTTAACCCAAATAGAAAAAGTAAGTACAGTACGTCAGTATCTGTATAACAGAAAAAAATAATGACAATTTAGATATATAAAAGGCATATATAAATTCAAAAAGACAAAGTAAATTCATGTTCGACGAATGCTGGTTTTTACAAACTTCTGCAAAGCATGAGGCATTTGTCATTTTTGTTTATGGAGGATTTGCAATGGAAATAAAATAGGCGAAATCATAAATATGACAACGAACATGAGTAAATTACTATAACTAAAATGAAATGTAAAATTTGAAGAGTTGCTGACCTGTCATCTGTAGTTTTGTTTTTGTCAAGAGAAAAAGAATATTGAAATCCAGAACAACCACCAGCTTCAACACTTAGCCTAAGCATCTTTCCATCCGAGGATTCCTCTTTCGAGCACAACTCCTTCAACCTCTACATAATTTCATACAAATAACAAGTTTTATTTATCCTTTTCAGATTCCAAAGCACATTCATTACTAAAGTCAATTATTCATGAAGAACCAAAATTTCCCAATAATACCATACTATTTGGTGTTCACCATAAAGGGGATTTACAGGGGCAATTAGGCAAGTCAGTCTGAGTTTGGTTTATTTGGATTTGGTTGTTCTGGGTCTCAGCTCACTTATGTTGAAGTTGAGGTAATCTGATTTCGAGTCGTTTAGGATTTATTTTCTGTTTGGATTTGGTTGTATTAGGCCTTGGATCATTAGGGTTTTGTATCAGGTTGAAGGCTTGGGTTCTTTTTTTTTTTTTTCTGATAAATCTCTAATACAATTACATTTGTGACTATCTTGAGTTTATCCTGTATCAAACCGGGTCACAAGTCAGACTGAGAGAAGTGAGATGTATTTGGAAGAACTAATTACCAGATATGCCACAGTCAGCCAGCTCTAAATTGAGAAATTCTAGTAACAGGATATCACACTTTGGAAAATATAAACTAGCACATATGACCAATTCGTGGTGATGGTACAATGAAACATCCAATTAGTAAATCACAACACAACAGTTGAGCTACCAATAATCCAATAAGAGAGAGAGAGGCGCGTACATACACGGATGCAGTTGTCGGTCATGTGAACAGGCTCCGGCGACTCAGGCGACGGCGAGGACTGCGCCACGGCGGAGCTGAGGAGGAGCCGTTGATTGGTTCGTAGTCTTTCGGTAATCCATGGCGCCATGCGCCGTAGAATCGACCTCGACATATCCGTACAGCTGGAGCAAAAGAGGAGAAAGAGGAAGAGGTGGCGATACGCAACACCAACCACCTTAATTGGAGGAAGAAGAGACCAACGGGGCTTCCGGAACTTTTCAGGCGCTTATGATTATATCACATGGCGTGCATTGAAGTACTGCTTTGTGGGACCCACGACAAAGTGGACGAATTCCAATGTCATGCAGTTCGGTACACAGAGGGAACTTTCGTATTATCCACAATGGATCTTTTCAATAAGGATCTTTTGGGCCTGCTAAGCGTAATGTAGTTGCAACACTGGGCTATTCTCAGCCCATTCGGCCTTGTTTCTATCTGGTTCACAAAATATTACTTTGTGAAAAGCAGGTTTTGGAGGGGTTTATAGGGAAAATGAGAAGAATTTCGGCTTTTGTTTGCTCTAGCTCAGAGGCAGCAGCAGAGCTCAGTCTAGTCTAGGCTCCCAAAGACGGCCATGGCGCAGCTACTCAGCTCTGCCACGTGTACACCCCATATGTCCAGATTATTGCCTGAGCCGATACTCCGAAACTCTAACCCTAGCTTGGTGTTCTTCCAGAAGAAATGCAGCTTTCGAGCTGGTCGGGTCTTTTGTTTATTCTCCAACGGTCGCAAGAAGGTTCGTCTTTTTCTATTTTCGAATTCTTTCGGAAGTGGAATTTGCTCCCGTTTGTTGGAGTAAGAAATATCTAGTTTAGAAATTGCTCTCTATTTTATCCTGTATTATTGTCTGATAGGATAGATAAGCTCTGAACCCCATTTGCGTGCCATCTTTTATCATACATTTAAAAATTGCAAATTACCTCGTTTTTATTTTAAGTTGTTTCACTAATAATTTAAAGTTTGATAAAAGGATGGCCATTCCTTATGATTTATGAGTAAATTACACAAAGGGTCTGTTTAGTAGTTAGTACTTAGTACCACTCTTTTCAGCTTCTGTTCCTGAAGTTTGAAGTGGTTTGCTGATCTGATGTAACTTCTATTAGCAAACTAATTAATTGGTATCAATTGGAATTTCTACATTCCAGAATGGGGAATCTGTCAAATGGATAATGGGTTTTTAAATTAAAATTGGTTATTCTTTAGTTTTGGATTTCATGATTTGTTGTTTTGATGCATGCCTCTTTTATTTGTTGACAGTTCATACCAGTTAGTGTTGGTACCAACTTAATAAAATTAGGTCTTTTGATGTTTAATAATTAGGAGGAAGCTAGGAAGGCACTGGAAAATGCACTATCTCAAAAGAAGGATGAATTTGAAAAATGGAACAAGCAAATAGAGAAGAGGGAGCTAGAGAGAGAAGGGGGAGGTGGTACTGGTCAAGGTGGCTGGTTTGGAGGTGGTGGATGGTTTGGCTGGTTTGGTGGGGACCAATTCTGGGAGGAAGCTAAACAAGCCATAATCGTCATAGTTGGCCTCATTTCAGCGGTATTTACATTGTTCTGTTATTATTTGTTTTAGAGGCATGCCAAAATGGAAATGATTTTCTTGGTAAAACAAAGCTATGAAAACAGTTAGGGCATCAAAATACTCCAGTATTGTATAAATTAGAAACAAGAAATAAAAAAAGAACACAACATCAAAGCGCTGTCAGATGCCTGATTGGGCATCTACAGAGGGTTTTTTTAATTTCAAAAGGAAATATATATTTGGGACAGCTTGCAGTAATGTTTAAACTTCACTGAATTGGATAAAATATGTCTAGTTTGTCTCTTCTTAGAAGGAATACAAGTGAACTTGGCTAGACCTGTAAAGCTGCTATAGAGACTGATTCACTCATTTGTGCAAACCTTGGTCCTTTAGTTTTTACCTTTTTTTTTCTCACTTATTCCTCTGGAAGTTCTATTTTATTTTATTTTTTTCACCATTGGAAAATTACAAACTTATTAAACATTTGAACTTTTGAAGTAATCAGTTTTATTCCTCTTTTGTTTATTGCTCAAAAGATGTTTGTTTCAGATTAGATATCCACAGGAAATTTAATTATTTTCCTCTCTTGAAATACGATCTGATTAAACATTTTTAACTCTGTGACAGTATCTACTATTAACCAAAGGTGAGGCAATATCTGCAGTAGTATTCAACTCATTACTTGTTCTTCTTCGAAAGATAAGGGGTTCTCTTGACTACATATTTTCTCTTCTCTCTCGGAGAGGGCAGGTACCAGTGCGCGTGCCAGTTTCTGAAACGGTGAATAATTCATACCAGATTCCAACTTCTGCTAAAGAAAGGGTTGTTAAAAAGTGGGGCATGGATTAAGCGAAAGATGGGAAAAACACACTTAAAAACCATCCATTTTCATCTTAAATGGCATACATTTTTGTAATATAGAGGTTATGCCCTTCCTCGCTGAAGATGTAATGTAACATTAATTTGTTGAAAAAAGTTTTGTTAAGGCTCTTCAAAGTCTTTTCTTAGATGCATGATCTTTCTGTGATTTTCTCGTCAAATAACTATGCTCGCTTTATGTGTGCTCTCATCTCTCTGGCCGTGATCATTTTCCCAACCCACTAAATTTGAAATTATTTGAGAACTGGATACAGCAATCACTTATTGAAATTTAAAAATTCTAAAAAGATTTTAGGAACTACAAATAATACCAAACTACAATATTGTACCTGAACATGTAATGTTACTGCTGTTCTCCTTAGCTCCTTTAAAGATGCTGCGTTTGGTAACACAAAAAATAGCCGTTGTTTTTAAATAACAAAAAGAAAATAATGCTACGATAGTATCATTAAAAAGATATAATATAAAGAATATTGTTAATCAAACAGTCCTAAACCAACTCTTTCTTTCAAACTAAACTCACAACAACATTTCATCAATCATCGCTTGAGCACCATGCCAACATCACATGATGTTATAAAAATTCGAAATATCCACTATTCTACAGCCAAATATACAGATTTCAACCGGTAAATTAAAATTCTGAAAGCCGAAAAACACTATCCTACAGTCAAATATACAGATTTTCAACCGGCAAAATAAAATTCTGAAAGCAGGAAAAAAGAAAAAAGAAAAAAGCAAAACCAGCAACTTCTAGCTAGAAGAACTAAGAGATAATACACTAATTACATCATTCACAATAAGGAGAAAAGTAACCCCACAGAAACTATTAAAATCTCAAGGAACAATAAATGGAATGATTGTTGTCAGAAAGGATTCATATGTAAATGTCGCAGAACCAGAATAACGAGCATCCTTCTCCTTGAACTTATCTGTTATTCCCTGTATAAAAGGAAAAAAAACAATAACATAAATTAAGAATGTGGCCAGATTATCAAAGCTCCAACTTAATTGCAGTTCAAATTTCTAAGTCAACCCCATCACATTATTGCTGCTGACTAAGTTATAAAAAACAAATCATGCGAATAACGAAGTAGAACTTAATTATATATACCAGGCTGGCTATGGTATCAAACCTGACAGGTTAGAAATCAAAAAGTCAAAACAATGAGGGAGAAGATTTATAGTTCATTACCTTAACAATCATTCCACACCTGCAATGTTCAAAAAGTAAAGTCAACATTAGGATTCACGGCCTCAACAAATAATAAGAGTAGCAGTTTATCTAATTTTTTATAAATGTCAAATTTTTAGATTTATCTACGCTAAAAACAAGAAAAGATCATGTGATCTCATATGAAACATTGAATTATTTCATATACCATAAAAGAACTCGAAAATATCTTATTTATCCTACTGTCCCCATCTCTCGCCACACAACCCCTCTTTTTCACTACTTTTCCATAAAGGTAAGGGGGGAAAAAAAATCTAATGCCTGCAACACTTTTGCTGAATTCATAAGAGCTAAGTAGTACAAGAAATGCATTTTTCATTGGATATATGAGACAATTTTAGCTTTGCAATAGCTAGAATGACATTTTGATGTATCTAGAGCTCAATCTAAAACTGTTCTGAAACAAAAATAGTAAGGAAAATGTTCAGAAAGGCCACAATTAAACTTCATAGTTTACACTTAAGACCCTCATGATGGTCTGTTACTCTTATTTGCAAATCAAAAGAGGTACGTGGTTTACTTAATTACCAATGAATGCCAGAAGCATGAAACAATAATTCAAAGAAAAAACCTAAATGCCCCAGATATAAAAATTAAAGCAAAAAAGGACAAGAATACATACTCAACAAAATTGTCGAAATTTAATGCACCTCTCCTGGATATGCTATCAGTGTAGTTTGACATTATAACTTGTAGCACTGATGGTGGGACTGCATATCCAAGGCTTCTTAGCGCTTCTTTCAATTCTTCTGAGTCGATTTTTCCACTTCTGTCTTTATCAAACCTATCAAATACCATCTGAAAAAGAATATATGCATTAGGAAAAAGAACAAGGAATTAAATGCCAATCCAAAAGGTTACAGAGATTGTAGATTTTAAATATGTTCACTTACACGCCATTGGCCGAGACAGTTCCATAAAACCGCAAATTCAGCAGGTCCTGTCAGAGATATTTCAAATAAACAAGATCAGAGATAAATACAATGGAAAAAAATGTTCATTTTGCCTATTTCATATTAACTTCAGTGTATAGCATCTTCCCTAATTGGTATAGCTGGTGTTGCTGGACCGAATATGCAATGCTCAATTAAGAATGATATTAATGTCTTAATATAGAACCGTGAGAATCTTTCATCCATATTTGCATATTTAAGTGTATCAATTGACCGGAATTTCCTAAACTAAAAATTAGGATACAGTACGGGGACTGGAACTTCAATTATCTTGCTTATGAAGTTGCGTAATGGTCAAACAGATTTTCCTCAATAAATGCTTAGTGAGTTGGTATAATAAATCAACACAAGCAGGACCATGTGACTTTGATAGAACAGGAACTGGAACTTTGATTATGTTGCTTTTAATTTGAAGGGCGTAATGGTCAAATAGATTTGTCACAATAAATGCTTAGTTCATTAATACAAGGCAACACTAGCAGTCATGTACACAAATCTAAAATGTTTCAGGGACCTAAAACTTAAAGAAATTTGACAGAAGTAGAAAAAGAGAGCGTTAATTAATTAAAATGCTTTGTTCACTTACCAATCCGATCGGAAGGCCCCCGGGGGTTCTTGAACAAGAAGAGAAGCAGCCTCACAGTACGGATGCTAAACCCCTGGTACACGGAGGAAAGCGCGGATTGCAACTCCCTCTCGTCGATGGATCCGCTGCGGTCTCGATCGACGGCCTGAAAGCTACTGATCACCTCGGGATTCGTGCCAGGAGGGAAGGCGACCGCGGCGTTGTAGTAGTAGGGCTGAGCGCCGCCTCCGCCGCCGGAAGAGTAGCCGCCTTGTTGTTGTGGTTGCGGATAAGGAGAGGGATAAGTAGTGGAATTGGGGGTGGAAGTAGTGGAATACGAGGAGTAATGCAAAGGCGGGGCCGAGGGAGCGCAGCTCTGGTTAGACGACGATGCGTAGGCGTTGTACGCCTCCATGGATTTCTATTACAAAGAGAAAAAGAGAGCGAGAGAAGAGAAGGTTTTTAGATGAAAAAGAGAGACGAAGAAGTCGGGATGAAGAAGAAGAGAGAGAGCGCGAAGAGAACATGTTGTCTACTACTATCTGGTGTATATACTATATAGTGGCTGAGAAGTGGGACCAGATATGGGGAAGAGATGTGGGATGAAATGCCGTGTTACTGGACCAGGTTTAGCCGTTTAGCGCGTGGATGCAAAAGAGAAGATGCACGTGTCGGATGATGTGGTGTGCGGACTCGGTGATGACCGTTGACCAGGGTTTGGTTTGGATTGGAGACGACTTCATTGTGTTTTACATAATTAATTACATCAACAAAGTTTCTTTCTTACGGATGAAGAAAACAGACTGACGCGCATACGCACATATATTTATTTTCAACATAATAATGAGCGAATTTGGTGACTGCTACTGACAGTGATAACTACTAAACTACATTTGAAAATTACGTTTTCTTTGGGACTTCGGAACCAAGTTCAATTGTCATAAAGTTGGTTACTTTGTAAAAAAATTAAAAATACCGACATGCGCGGATGCGCCACACTGCTTGACTTTCAAAGTAGTGTCGTTTCCTTCTTTTTCATTGAAAAAAACACCACTTCTCTAGTTTTCTTTTTTTTTCTTTTTTTTCTTTTTTTTTTTTGGGGGGGGGGATAAAGAAAAAAATATATATTTCATTGAATTCGAAGAAACAAATAATTTACTTATAATATATCATATGAGAATAACTGTTAATTTTTTGTGATTTGAGTGTTGAAATATAACTAGAATTACTTAAAATGATAGCTAGTTCTTTAAAATAGCCTACAAATATTCCAACATATTTATATGCACAAAAAAAAAATCATGATGTTTCTTTTTTTTAAAAAAAAAAAAAAAAAAAACTATCTCATCCCAGGAGACAAGCTTTGTTTTCAATCAATAAATTTATAAAAAATTTGTGCGCCACCAAAATCTTTATAGTTTTCCATGCAGCGAATAGCTATAGCATGTTAAATGGCAGATTAAAAGATAGATTACTTGTTTCCTTGTTGCAATACCGCGTTTCAATAGGAAATATCAGAGGAGATTCGGAGAAAAAAAAAAAAAAAGTTTGTACTTTGTAGTGTAATACATAAAATTTGTAGGGCTCGTTTGGATGAAGTAAGAATAGTCAATTCCATTTCTAAATTTTTCATCCAAACGGTTTTGGAATAGCCAATTTCATTCCTAACACAATTTTCAATAACACTCTTCCCAACAACACTTTTCTCTCTACTTTTTCACACTTCCCAACGCTATTCCTAAACTCACCATCCAAACAATATTTCCTCTTCCCGGAATAGCACTATTCCCACTCTTCCCACTCTTCCTACTCTTCCCACTCTTCCCACTATTCCCAACACATCCAAACAAGCCCGTAAAAAATAGATCCCTTGTATGTATAGATTTGTCTGACTGTCTGATACTAAATCAGGAGATGTTAAACGCATGGTACTAAAATTGTTTTACATAATTATATGTAATGTATATGCAACATGCCTGCAGCTTAATTTGATGTTTCAGATGATCCATAAAAATAAGTTATATACACTGTTTTTTTTTTTCCTTCAACTTCAAATTTTAGTCAAACTTGTGAGCGATTGTTCAGGACTTCAGGTGATCAATTGGACTAATACAAAATGCATAAATTTGCCATGTTTTCTAAGTTTACAAACCCTGTAAATATCCATTTAATATTGATTGTATATTTAGGAGAAAAACTATTATAAAGTTTATTTTTCTCTCTATGTTAATTTGAAGATAATTGATATTCTAAATCCATTGCAGAATGCGATTATGCGAGTTTCAGCCCTGGATATGGCAAATGCCTGATTAAAATAAATTCAATTATTTATATAAAGTTGCTGCAGTATCCACGCAATTTGCGATCTCTATTATAGAAAAATCTGGATTATAGTTGAGGTTCAATTGTTAATTGGGAATACATTCGAAGAGCCTAGAAATCTTGGATAGATACTTACTTTATATTATAAAATAAGTTGAATAAATTAGTTCTTTTTTGAAAAATTTATGTCGTCCTTCTATAATTAGTTCACTATTTCTACTTTTGATTATGAGAAGATTCTAGCATTGGTCATGGTGTTTTAAAATTAAAAGAATATGTCACTGAAAATGTAATATTTGTGCTTTCTAAGTTTGTTACGCAACTTACGTCAGTTGCGTTACTTGCGTATACATTTCTTAGGCTTAATTTAGTATCAAGACTCTGGTAATTATCTATAAGTATAAAACTTTTGATCGTCCATAACATACCCTCCATAATTAAAGCAAACTAGCAAAACTAGTAAACTACATAGCAAATAATCAAACTAGCAGTATTATTATTAGCTTTTTGGAACGCGGATAATTAAATTTGGGCCCAAAGCCCAACTGAACAAGTGCAAAAATAAAATTAAATGTAAATATATACGGAGAGCGAGCGGAATAAGTGCTCAATGACAAAATGACCCACGAGTCCATGAGACCACGACTAAATAGTATTCCAAGAAGTGTTCATTTTTTTGTTTATTTATTTTTTTTTACAGAAAACAAGTGTCAATCCTAACAATTTTATCAAAGAAAAAAAAATAACTAAGTATCAAAATATAAAATCTAAATTTGAATCTAATATTGTAGGAATGGTTTATAGTATACAATCTAATATTGTGCTTGTAGAAAATGATCTCATTCGATGTATATTTTGCTTGTCAACGAAGTGATTAATTTTTAACGCTATAAATCACCAAAAAAACATCCAAGACAGAATGAACTTTTGTTGGTAGACAACATATATGTCTAATAATTAATTTATAAATTTTCTTTTTATATTTTAAATATTTTTATTAGAGTTGATTTGAAAATTAATGTTAAGGTTGTCAATTTAAATCATTGTCGAGTGATTGTTTCTTTTCAAGAACTTACCGACCTACAACCATATACAGATGGACAATTTACACTTAAAAAAAAAAAAAAAGAAACACTCAATGGGAGGTTAAAAAAAAACAATAGTAATAACAAACGGTTCGAATTAGTTTCAAAAAAAATAACAAACGGTTCGAATCTTGAACTCCATTGACAAGTATCTGAATTTAACCTCACCTAAAACCAAAACATCAACTAAAAAGTGCAACTACATGAACCGAAAAACCAAACCAAGTGCCAACCCCCTCCTGCCTCCTACCACAAACCCCTCCAAAAGAAAATAAAGTTTCTCGGTCCCGCATGTCAATTATATCTAGTATGTAAATTTCTGTTGACTTGTCAGAAATAATTGGGCACTATACAAAGTTTTGGGGCTTGATTCTTGCTATCTTCAAAAAAAAATAATAATTGGGCATTTACTGGAGGACACTCTAAGAAATATACCTTCGCTAGATATTTTATAGCAAGAGGATATAACAAGCAAGAACAAATCAAATTAGTACAGACATGCATCCGCCTATGGCCTCAGAGAAAAATTCCAACAGATAAGTTCACGAGACCATTTTGGGATTATACTTCCTTACAACTAACAATAGGACCCAACAAAATATAATATATAAATTATATAATAATAATATAGTACTTCCGTATGTTAATGCATACAATATATACACTGTAAGTCTACGCGTAAAAGAAATTGTTATTGTAGGTGGTAAGAAAATAGTAGTACCCCAAAAAAAGAAAAAGAAAAAAAAAAAGAGAGCAAATCGTAGTGCCCTTGAAGTTTCGTTATTATATTGGTTTTCCTGCTCTACATCCGTACCACTGTTGGTACCTGCTCTTTTAATTTATTTTTTGTGCTTAGCTTCTACTGTGTTAATAAAATTGCAAATACGTAGGACTTCATAATGAACGCATATTTCCCTTACATTAGTAACTTGAGCTTTGTGCTACTATAAAATTCTTTATATTTCATCATAAAAATTAACTAAGTACGATATAATGCGATATTTAATTTGCATGAATTTTGATACACAAATAATCTATAAAGCCTAACAAACATATCTATAATCATCTTTCTATTTCTATTTTTTTTTATTTTACTTAAAAATTTTTGTCAATGGATCTCGTCCTTTCCGATACTGGATCTCATATCCACGCTTGACTTCGGCTACAATATTTTTTATTGATACACTTGTTACAAAAGAAAGTTGGAGATCTTCATATGACAAATTGACAACCAAATTGATTGAGTTACAGATTGTGGGCTTGTGGCTATGGCCAATGATATAATAAAAAATAATATTGCCAGAAAAAACTAGCTCTTGATCCTCTATAACAGATAAAGAAGCTTATGGTGGAGGTTACAACATTTCAGAAATCAGATAAAGCCACAACACCAAAGGTTAAGAACCATACCTCTTTATTGTATTTATTTATTTAATTGTCCATTTTTTTGTTTTTTTGAGTTATTAAAATTAGTATATTACTAGGTTTAGAACCTGCCTGTTAGTAACTAGAAACACGCTATTACACGTATGCATCCGCATAGATGATCAGAATAAGCCAAAATATAATATGGATCAAAACCCATCTCCTAACCTAGAAAAGTTTGTTTGGTTGCATCTAAAAAAGTACGGGCATACCGTCTCTTGTTGCAGTACTCTGGATCTTCTATAATCTGATGGTTATCAATTGTTCAAACCTTTGTCTCTGCCTGTCAATTTAATGACTGTTGCTAAATTCTGGTGGCTGCATACCAAATAATGTCATGTCTTAAATAATAAATATTAGCCTTCCAACTTGTGTAGGTTTCGACAGCTTCTCTATTGTTATTAATTTGACTAATTAATGTTGCTTGTTCTCAGGTCTGAGAGACTATCACAAGAGGAAGCATTAATTTGAATATTTTGATGAAATATTTAATATCCGTACTTACGCACAATGGCTAAATTGGGATACATGGTAGCAAGGTAGCTCTATTTTAGTTCTATTTCGAACGAAAACACTAGTAACACTTGTATATAAACAATAATTAACATTGCCTCAGTAATTTAGATTTGAGATTATAACCAGATAGTAGCTAAAAAAAATGTAGTAAGAATCAATTAGTAAACTTATTTAAACCTTTTTTTTATTGTACACGGATCAAATTGGTAATGACACGTGTACAAATTTCACACATACTAACATTTAAAGAAAGTAAGATGTTTGATGACCTCACTATTATATCTATGTGAACTTGATTAAGTGAAATTAGTAGGAATTTTTAAATTTTAAACTAAAAAATAATTTCTTTTGTATATGTATACATTATTCTCATTAATAAAAATTATTTGTGTTTTGATATAGACGAGGACAAGATATGGAATCTCCATATCCATATAAAACAGTATTAAACTATTAATCTCGGAATGCACTGTTATATAACCTATATCCATGCATGTACATTCTTCAGTTCTCATAAACCTCATTTTAACAACCTGAAGAAAAACTGGGGGAAATCTTGGGGAGTCGTAACATACAAATTCAAAGCCACGCTCAGTTCTTAATTCACTTAACCCGCATCCGCACAAGATTTAATTACGCAGTTATATCACCAGTAAAGAAATAGGAGATCACGGGCTGGAACTGTGGGCTCATCAGGTCCTATTATATTTTTGCGGAGTCGGGGGTTTTCTATGGGCCCAACCTAACGGGGTCCACTCGAAGGGTCGCATAGGTCACGGGCGCATGCACGGACGAACTTGACAGCCCACATTTCGCCACGTCAGCACGTCAATTTTTGTCCTTGAGGGAGATATTTTTCTACCATGAACTCCTGGCCACAAATTTGATTCGCTGCTTTTGACTTGCGTACCATTCTATCTCATAGACTCATAGCTTTCCATTTTAAACTGAAAAAGATTTATCCTCAATGACGTAATAAAAAAATTCCCAACAAATAAGCTGCACAAGTTGAAAAATTTTATCCTTCTATGAAAAATAAAATTTTGGCATTTCCGAATACGTAATGACTCGATATATCTATTCTTTGAAATGTTTAATAAATTTGTACTTTATTTTTGAGCGTATTCATTCCATTTTTTATGTTAAATGACTCGATGTTTTTTAGATATATCATGTTAGACTTTAGACTTAGGGGGATACAATTCACAAGGATTTTCGATTTTTTTTTAAAAAAAAAAACAGATTGTTTTAGTGACGGTTATTATGAATAATAACATTTATAAAAGGACGTTGCAAAGCCCTTTATATGTAGCGACTTGAACGAAAAAAAAATGTATATATATGGATATGACCTGCGCCACATGTCTTTTTGAAATAGAAATAAATATTCGAAATTAAAAAATTATTCTGTTTGTCATTCATTAAGAAAGAAATTTGCTCCGATTATAAAACAAAAATATCTCACTTCCTTTTCTTTTTTCTTTGTCCAAATATGATATTCACTCTCATTGTTTGTTGTGAGGCCTCATCAAAGGATTGTACTATGGCATTAGAAGTTTCTCGAAGACCATACATTTATATATGGAATATATTTATTTATTTCTTATAGTTCCTTCTAATTTGTACATTTCTTAAGGAAAGTGACATCTGATGGCTAAGAAGGGATGATGTTAACTTTTGATCGTAAATCAATAAACTGCAAAAAGGAAGGCGAAAGGTGTATATCACCTTGCGAATGTATTTAATATAGTTTTGGTTTCGTATTCAAATTCTTACTTGGTGTTTTTTTTTTTTTTGATATTCATTTCTATTATTTTCAAAATTGAAAATAATAAAGGTGGTCGAATTGGTTTTGAAGTGCATAAAAAACAAGCACAGAAGGATCTTTTTTATTTTTTTATTTTTTATTTTCCTTTTACAGTTGTAGAAACCGATGTTACAACTTGAAACTGTTTCAATTTTTGTTGACTTAGTTAAAAAAATAAATTAAAAATAAAAGGAACTTTTAGCTTACTAGGGACTCTTTAAATTTTAATTGCAAACTCCAACATTTGTTTCGACTCACAGACGTCTTGATTAATTCCTGGAAACATACCACGTGAGAACAGCAGAAATGTTTTTTTTTTTTTTTATTTCCCATCTTTTATCAGGAAACCATTTTGTATCATGAATAACTTTTGGCAAAATACATTTGACAATCTTAGCTTTAATTAGTTTAGTGAAGTTGACAACCACAATACTTAATAGTGTACGGATCTGATAATGTTTTTAATAATTATCTACATATCTTCTATTTAAATGAAGATTATAATTAAGGCGCTCATCTTCCATTCTATTTGAATGATCAAATTTTTAATTAGGTTTATTTGGTCTTCCATAGCTGAGAGTCAAATATTTGACACAAATTTTTGTCCAATGTATCGTCAGGTAGCCAATTACAGCTTAAGAGCCTCGCCTAAACTTCTGGCATCATTAATTTAATCCAATAATCAATCCGTACTAAAGAAATGGAAACTGAGAGGCCAAGTAATTAAGAGAGAGGCAGAGAAGACTTAAGGGGTCATAGGAAAGGAAAATTTTATTTTCGAGCTAGTCTTCCTTTTTAACAAAAAAAATTGTTTGTGCAAATAACATACAGTCAACCATGAAACACCAGTAAGGTAATTAAATGCATAACATGAGAATTAAGTTCCCTTATGATTAAAAATGCTATGTTTTTACACTTTTTTTTTTCTTTTTCTTGTTTGGAATAATGCCACAAAGATTAAAAAAAGAACCATATATCTTAACATTATTGCAGTGTTTTTATTTAGTCTGCAGATTATGAATGCTATGTTCTATGCAGCGAGTTCACAAATATTATCTGCAAACTAGAAATAATTATTTTGCAATAAAATTTAACTTGTCAATTATTATATATAACTTTTTAATTATAAAAATATGCGATCTCGTTACAATTAGTTTAATCTCTTTATTAAATTATCAAATAAAAGAATTCAAATTTCTACTTGTATTTGCTATACACAATTTTGCTGTTCTTCCTCTTCAGCTGTATAAAATTTCAATGGCTATAAGCAGGTTTAGACAATTCATTATTTCGATTTTAGTTTTTTCAGACCGCATAGTAAATACCAGAGAGCTACTTGATGGGATGGTACCCAAACAATTTTAATTTTAATGAATCATATGCTGATGGTTGATATAAAAAATAATGGATAACATGTGCCTTGACCGTCCAATGATTTTCCGTACTATTAAACATTACATTTTTTTCTTTTTTTTTTTGTTTATAGTGTCTATAAGTCTATTGCGAATTCTTACCGACGTGGGTGCTAACTACTAAACACTATCCACCTAAAATAATCCGTGAGGAAGAAAACTGAAGATTTTGGACTAAAAATTACCCAGGCAGGGGTTGTGTTGTAAATTTTTCAAAGAATGGAAAAATATCTGGAGGGACAGAAATGGCAGATCAGAGAGCTCCATGTCTCTTTGCATATGACTAAATTCTGTCCCCTTAAAGCAGTGAATGTACTGTTCTAAAGAAAAAAAAAATGCCAAATCTCATACAATACTTGGGTATTTTTCTTATTCTTTTTTTTTTTTTTTTACTTTTTACAAAACAATGTGTGCCCATTGAAAAAATCTTTTAAGCCGACTATTCAGTGTACGCGCTCCTAGCATATGTCGGCAAGAATAGAATGAGAATTTTTTTTTTTAAAAAAAAAAACAAAAGAACAACAGAATGGGAATAGTGAGAAAAGAGTACATTCATTTTATTTATTTATTTTTTTCAAACAAGTAGAGCTTTTACTGCTTCACCATTTTCATTTTTAAAAGCTACACAATATTCATTATATTTTAATTCCATAGTAGAGTAAAATTGGCCAATTCAAATCCTCATGAAAGTAAGCTGGATTGGAAAATAGGGTGGGCTTACGTGCAATTTTACTGGAAGGGTTCACTGTATTCGATCATTTCTATTCTACCATCTTCTTTTTTCCTCTCCCGAATAAGCCCATTAACATGTTGATAACTAATATTCCAAACTGCAGAGCTGAATCTCAAAATACACATACATACAGTATTTGATTTGATTTTTTTATTTTTTTTTTTGCATGGAATTAAAACTGAGGAGGATCCAAACTATGGGATTAAAAACGTCACTTTCACGCACAAAAAAAAAAAGTGATTTGTTAATCTTATTCTATAGCTAAAGTATTGCATTCATATCAACAATTAAAATACTTTGATCTTGTTTGATACAAGATCGACAAGTAGAACTTTAATAGTTTATTATGATATATCTTGCTATTGGTACTAGAGTGGATCATCGAGCTTCGCTCGATACATGAATTTTTATTGTATTAATATTATAAATGATAGAAAAATATTAATGAAGTAATAAACTTTAATTTAAGCCCAAAGGAAAAATGAGATTGCACATAAATTAAAATTTTAACTGAGATATTACCAAGGAACAATGAGATGACACACCATTATAATCATTGATCAGCAACAAAATATATAATATATAGAGAGAAGGCATGGAAAAAATATTATCCTAAAAAAATCATGTATGTTTCAAAAGAAAAATACAATATTTTCTAAATATACTATGTTTTAAAAGGAAATATTTGCAGTTTATATCTGAGCAAAAAAGCTAACCCAATTATAAATTATAAATATCAATCGATCAACATCAGCATATCAACATAAAAAAATAAAAGAGAAAAATATAATTGCAACATGGTATCTTTTAAGAAATGATATTTGACGACAAAACAAAGCACCATATATATATATGTACTCTTAATCCAAAATTTATGTTGGACATATTATTTTGAATAAATATCACAATCATATCAATAAGATATGAATATATTAAAATAATATGTCCAACAATATTATCTCATAGAATGAATTTTGAGTTTTCCAAATATATGTGCAACATAATTTATAATATTTTTAGCTTAACTATTACAAATTGACAATGAAAATGAAAATAGGAAGGGGTAAAAAAAGAATCAGAAACAAAACAATGTACTGCCATATTATTGTCTGCCGATGAAGCGGGTCAATTTTATGAGGAATAATACCCAGTACACAAATAGTTATAGATTATCATGTTACAGAAATAGGAAAAATGCTCTTTCATAATACTTGGAGTGTCGAACTACATTTAACTAAACGATCTCGACACCCACACATCTTTATTTATAATATTGATTTCACCGTTTGATCTTGTAATACATGAACTAGAATTTTTGCGATTTTAATTATGAGTACGTTACTTCCAAACTACAATGAACTTTTAATTAAAAATAAGTTGTGGTTATATTGTGAAACAAAGGGCTTTGGATTCTTTTAGCAAATAAATCAGATACAGCATTCTATAATTTTTTTTTAAAAAAAAAATTGCCCAGACCGTTTAGGTCAGAGTCTAGTATTTTGATTCTTGTTCCTATTACTTTTTATTGTTAGAATGCACTTAAGAGTGCCAAATAGGAAGATTTCCCATGAATTAGATAAATTCTTGACCACAAATTTTCGAAACTAAATTCTACCATTTGCTCTCACAAAATGACAATATTTTTTAGTATTTGATATATATTAAATTGCAGTAGTAGAGACAAAGTTTGATTGCTTGATTTCTCCTTTTCACTCAACCCATGCTTGCCAACTTCAACAACAGTTCGCTAAATTAAAAAATAGTAATTAATTTTCATAGGAAGGATCCACCAAATTGAGGAATGGTTGTTAGAAAAATCCTTCTATAATCCAGTTGTCACAAGGTGAGTAGTGACTATAATCCCTTGAAAAACAGCCTGGTTTAATAGCAGTATTATTGCTCAAAGCTACAAAATTTGTTATTTCTTTTGATATTTTGCACATGGCCTCTGAGAAAAGATACATCTCTTTTCTAGTGGTACCCACTAAAACATAACTCACTTCATGCCCTTAATTTGATATGCCCTTAGAAATAATATAAGTTGGGTGATAACGTTTTTAATGAAAGTTGGGATAGATACAATTGAAACAAGGAGTTTGAAAATGGCCGAGGTGGCGAGGTAAAATGAAGTTGTGTGTGTAACTACCATAAATCAGCCTTCCATTTCATATATATATTTTTTATTTTTTTTCCATGATGGGTAGATAAACTTCCAGCCATAAACTCAAGACATTACAAGTAAAATTAATTAAAATATGGTGGCCCCCAATACAATATTAGCCACTGAGTTCTTATGTGATCTCAACCAGATTCTGGTTAAGGCCATAAGGGACCACCTACTAATCCCTATTGACCGTACCACTGCTCTTTCCACAATTACCATTCTACCCCTATATTGTTAATTTAATCAGATTACAGCTTTTTTATTTAATCCAAATCTTAATTTGTGTGTGCAGTACCAGTGTACACATAAGTGCAAACCCTTGAGACATTTGCCCTTAGTATATCCGTACAAGACTAGCGGTGCCTCCTGATTAGGTTCAATTACTAGTATACTGTTCTATTATTACTTATTACTCATTGAAATGTTTTTGTAATTTTTAAAATCATTTATATTTTGGTCAACTGATGTACTAAAAATAAGTTTTATATGTCTAGATCACATAGATTTTCTCGTATGATTCTGAAGATACCATTATATAAAGAAATTAAAAGGCCATTTCTATCCATCAAGCATGAATATGGTCAACAAATCGATATTCATTGCGTATATACCTGATCTCATAGGTAACATAATTTTAAGTTTATCGATCAAATCAACTACTAATATCACTATATGATAATTAATCCTTTAGATTGAATTACTAGTGTAACGTCCCAATATTTAATTTTAATCCATTGAAATAGTTTCTCTTCTTTCTAATGTTTCTTGATGATAGAAAAAGTAAGAAATATTTTCATGATCGTCCTGAAGCTCACTTTTTTGGCAGAATGAATCTTAATAAACACTAGTGCTAATATCGCGCGTTGCGCGATTCATTCCTATATGAATATGTTATTAAATGGTTGCGCAATTTATTTTACGCTATATAAAAAAATACCATAAAAATTGAGAATACTATTCAAATATTATATGAAAACTGCCACAGAAAATCATAAATATTTTTTGTCACAAAAAATCACGCACCACATAAGATCATTGACACTGTGCTTACTACAGTGAAAGGGCTCCTCACGTGCATCGCACGACACAGCAAATTTATATAGTTATAATAATGTAAATTAGGATAATTATATAAAGTATTAGATAACAGTTACAATGTGTACCTCGTCAATATATTAATTGTTGATTTAAATTAATATTGTTTTATTGAATTAGGGATCATTCAAATATTACAAATAGAACATCTCGTTTATAAATGATTTTTATTAATTTTACAAGACGATCCCATTCTTGATGTGAATTATGTTTAGTAGAGACTAGAGAGCTCACAAAACTCACGACCAAAAGTTTTCTGTCGCAAATTTATAAAAAAAGTACAATGATCTCATGGGATAAAAAGCAATCAATATTGAAATCACTCATCCTAAGGCCGAGACAAATAACATATTACGCAAATAAAAAATTTCTTTGGATTAATATTTAGTAACCTTCAAGGGTAGAACGGGCACATGTTATGTTTGTCTTTTTCTTTTTTTCTTTTTTGAATCCAGGTAACGCCATGCCTCTCGTGGTAGCTATTAGCACACCCGAGGGCCTTTTGTGCCTTTGCATCCTCTCTCTCTTCACATTCACCACCTCTCACAAATGAAGAAGCAAGGCTGTGAGATAGAAGCCAGGGCCATAAACTACCACATAAAAATCTGCAAGACCTCTCATCCATTGAAAATATGGAGCAGAGATGAAGATGAAGATGAGAAAGGTGGCACAATTGAGGAAGCCATCCCACCCTCAGCCAAATGCAACCAGCCAAGCAATGCAGGCAGAAGCAAACACATAGTCAGGCAAGTTTTAAAGAATGTAAGCTGCCATGCGAAGCCGAGCGAGATCCTTGCCATCATGGGCCCGAGCGGTGCCGGCAAGTCGACCTTGCTAGAGATCCTTGCTGGCAGGGTTACTCCTTTGACACAGCCTGAGATCCTTGTCAACCAGAAGCCGGTTGACCAGGCCTCCTTCAGGAGGATCTCCGGTTACGTGACGCAGGCGGATATTTTGTATCCTCTGCTGACGGTCCGGGAGACCCTCTATTTCAGTGCGCGGCTGAAACTAGGCGCATGTTATCCTCCTGAGGAGATCAATTCCCGGGTGGAAACATTAATCCGGGAGCTGGGGCTGACGAAGGCGGCTGATACCAGGGTGGCATCGGTCTCGGGTGGAGAAAGGAGGAGGGTATCCATAGGAACTGAGGTGGTGCATGGCCCTCAGGTGCTGATTTTGGACGAGCCGACATCGGGGCTAGACAGTGCTTCAGCGTTGCAAATTGTTAAATTACTCCAGACCATGGCAGTGAAACATGGACGCACGGTCATACTGAGCATCCACCAGCCGGGAGCCCGAGTAGTTGGTCTTTTTGGGTCGGTTTTGTTACTGGCCAATGGAATTGTTGCTCACCATGGAACTGTTGACCAGCTGGAAACCCGTCTGAATGCTGCCGGTTTAACTGTGCCGGCACATTTCAATGTGGTGGAATTCGCAATGGATTCCATTGAGGTGCTATCTTACCACCGACCGAAAAAGGAAATACAAGGGGAACTAGAGTTGGCTGAAGAGCAGCACTTGGTAGTTTCTAAAAAGGACAGGTGTACTCTACAACAACTCTTTCAACTACATAAGGTGGCAGATGAGGAGACTCTGTCTGCTGCTGTTGCCACTGCCTGTACCAGTACACAAATTCACAATTACGCCAATTCCTGGTTCCAAGAGGTATCGATACTAACACACCGGTTTTTCAAAAATGTGTGCCGGACACGACAATTATTCACTTGCCGTATTGTTACCATGATTGTATCCAGCCTTGTGCTCGGTTCGATCTTCTACAACCTAGAAGAAACCAAAATCATGGAGAGAGTTGGCCTTTTCGCATTCATACTCACTTTCCTTCTCTCTTCCACAACTGAGGCTTTGCCAATATTTCTACAAGAGAGGGAAATTCTCATGAAAGAGACCTTGTCAGGTAGTTATAGGGTTTCATCTTATGTCACAGCCAATTCTCTAGTGTTTATCCCTTTTCTTGCAGTTCTAGCGGTACTGTTCTCTGTACCGGTATACTGGCTTGCCGGTTTATATCGGGATTTCTTTGCCTTTGCCTACTTCCTCCTGCTCATATGGCTGATCTTGTACACCGCAAATTCGGTGGTTATTTGCTTCAGTGCAATGGCACCAAATTTTATAGTAGGACATGCAACTATATCTGGAGTAATGGGATCTTTCTTTCTATTTTCTGGCTACTTCATAACCAAAAAAGCCATGCCAGGATTTTGGGTTTTCATGCATTACCTTTCTCTGTTCAAATACCCCTTTGAGGGGTTCCTGGTGAATGAATTCTCAGGTGAGAATAGGTGTGTGATGTATGAAATGGGGGCTTGTGTGCTGAGAGGAGCAGAGGTGCTGAGAACAGAAGGAATGGGGGAGAAAGGAAGCAGGTGGAAGAATGTTGGAGTTATGGTTGGGTTCATTTTGGGGTTCAGATTGCTGGCGTATGTGATACTAAGGTGTAGATTTAGGTGTGCACAGAAGGGGGGACTCAGAAAAGCTCTCTCTACTAATTGAGGGAGAGAAATGGAGGTGTCTTTTCTTTTTTTTTTTCCTTACTATTTTGTGGTAAACTGGTAATGGGTTTTGGTTTTGTTGTTGACGTTGTCTACTATCATACTGTCAATTGTCAGCTAATGTTATACTGAGGTATTGATCAATAATTATTTATAGTATACAAACAATTGCAACTTCTATAGTCTTCTATAAAATGCTTTTCTCAGGTATCTATTGATTTTTCTCTCTTTAGTGCAGCTTTTCTATTCTTTTCCCTTTTAAAATTTTTTCTGAATAAGTTTTTCCTAGCATCAGAACAAAACTAAGATAGAACTGTACCATGGCAAAAAGAAAAATAAGGAAATAAATAAGGATATTTAAGACAAACTGGTACTAATTCAGCACCGACTGGCTCTTGAATTTAAGCTTTGTCATTGTATAAATTTTGGAACTGTGATAATCAGAATTATTTTCTTTAATCTGTTTTGCCACATCATCCTGCAGTTTATAAAAAAGCCAACGAAACATAAAAAATTTAAATACCAACAGGCTTACACACACATACACACACAAGGACATTATTGCTATATCAACCACATCATTGGAAAAAAAAGTTTATTCAGAGTCCTATGTAACAATGTCTCTAGATCAGCTGATGACTTCACAAAAAACTTCACAGAAAAGTCCATTTAATCACTCCCTATACCCAAATTACATACGCAAACAATGATGATACAATGGAATACTTCATATTCTAGCACCTATAATTTATACATACAAAATATATCATCTTGTAGGGGGCTCCGTTGACAATTTTGACACTAGTATTTAAATTCAATATTTGACGTACGAATAAAAAATGGTGAAACTTTATGCAAGTTAAAATTCATAGAAAATTCAAAATATTGAATATAATACATGAAAATATAGTTTTCATGTTAAATTCAAAAATTCAAATTTCAAAATTGAATACCAAATGATATTTAAAGTGCATGAAATATAATACACAACTAATATGAAGAGGCCACCAATATATCTTGAAACTTTTTTTTTTTATTTTTTTTATAAAAAGATATTTTAAAATTGTCAACGTAAACCATTAATATATATGCACACACAATTATAAGAGTAGAAACCAAAATGAGTAAACATTATTTGATTTATTTCTAGGCCATCAGCAACCCAGCCCAACTGTCTATTCAATCTAACAGATCTCAGCCATTCGTTTAAGCTATTGATGATCACGACCGTTTTGTGTGTAAACTGTAAACCCTCCTCCAAACCCTTGCTACCTTTTCGTTCCTCTCTCTCAAAACTCAAAAAGGATTCTGGCCAAATTACAAGTACCATGGCTACGAAATCCTAAATGCCACATTACTATATCCCAACTAAACCCATAAAAGTCCTAAATTTCTCTTCCCTCTTGTCCCTCTTCAACCACTGCCTCTCTCAAGGTTCTCTTCGCTCCACGCAATCCGTACATGCGCATCTAGTCAAAACTGGTCTTAAAAACCATACTGTCCTGTGCAACCACCTTATACACCTCTACTCAAAACTTGGTTCCGTACAGTCGTCTTTGAATTGCTTCAGTGAATTATCTGCGAAGAACACTTTTTCGTATAACATAGCATTAGCAGCTTTCACAAATTCAGGCCGTTTTCAAGATGCAAGGCACCTGTTTGACGAAATGCCTGAAAGAGATACGGTTACATGGAACACTATTATTTCTATGTATGTTTCAAGCGGGAACACTAATGAGGTATTTGGACATCTTTATCAGATGCGGGTTCTTGGTATGCAGGTTAGCGGATACACTTTATCAATCGTTGCTTCCTTTCTCTTTTCTCCATTCCATGCAAAGGAACTGCATGGGGTAGCAACTCGTACCGGGTTTAATTATTTGAATAATGTGGTTCATAATTCCATTATTAGTATGTATGGAAGAGTCGGTCTTGTTGAATATGCTGCTCGTGTATTTTGGGATATGAAAAACCGAGATTTGATCTCTTGGAATTCCATGCTTTTGGTTTATAAAGAAGCTGGCATGAAAGACCAGGCTTTTGAGTGCCTTCAGTTGATGCGTGAAAACAGGTTTCAGGTTGATGGCTTCACCATCTCAACAGTACTTAGTATCTGCTCGGATACTAAAGATTTGACACTCGGTGAAAATATCTTGGCGCTTAGCTTAAAATTAGGATTCAATCAAAACTCTGTTGTTGCAAGTTCTGCTATTGATTTGTATTGCAATTGTGGGAGATTAAATCTTGCAATGAGGATTTTCAAAGATATGCTTATATTAGATTCAATTCTTTGTGATTCCATGATATCAGGTTACACCCGCTTTGGGCTAAGAGAAGAGGCCTCTAATCTGTTCATAACAGCTTTAAGGAATGGTATAAAAGTGACAGAGTTCACTATGGCCAGCATTTTAAATTTGATTTCGAGTTTTGGTTTTGAAGAGACTGGACTCCAGATGCATTCGTTTGTTTGTAAATCTGGTTTTGAATCAGATCCAGTTGTCTCAAGTGCTCTTGTTGATGTCTATTCCAAGATGGGTTTAAT
The DNA here is from genome assembly GCA_027725995.1 of Rhynchospora tenuis. Lineage (NCBI taxonomy): Eukaryota > Viridiplantae > Streptophyta > Magnoliopsida > Poales > Cyperaceae > Rhynchospora > Rhynchospora tenuis. Next base: position 176,394 of record JAMRDG010000072.1, on the reverse strand, counting down.
AGATTTTGCCATACAAATATTTGAAAAGGCTTATTATAATAGGGATTTGGTTACATGGAATACAATTGTCATGGGTTTGGCCAGAAATGGAAGGGGTAAAGATGCCCTTAGAGTTTTTAAAAAAATGTTGAAGAGAAACATTTTACCTGATAGAATTACATTTCTTGGGGTTGTTTTGGCATGTAACAATGAAGGCTTGGTTAGTGAAGGTAGGGAAGCTTTTACAATAATGGAGGCTAAGTATGATGTTTCCCGTGATTTTGAACACTACATAAGTGTAGTAGATTTAATCGGTAAAGCTGGGAGATTTTGTGAAGCAATTGATATGATGAGTCAAATGCCTTATGAGGTTAATTGTGCAATCCTTGGCACACTGCTTGAAGCATGTTGGGTTCAAGGCAAGATTGATTTGGCTGAAATCATTGCAGGGCAAATGGTTAAATTGGAGACTAAGACTTGGCTTCCATATTTTATTTTGGCGCAGTTGCATGGGATTAGGGGTGAGTGGGAGCGTGTCGCTGGTATTTGGAGAGTAGTGGCTGAACGAGGGGTCAAAAAGGATGAAGATTTGAGCTGGATGTGCATAAAGAACCGTGCATACTGTTTTGATTTCAATGAAATATTTCACTATGGAGGAGCTGATACATATAAGATAATGGAACTGTTGCAATGGGATTTGGAGCTCGACTGTCAGGAAGCTGATTATATTTGATTGTAGTGAATAGTAATACAATTGTAAATACCGAATTCAGGGTTTACTTCCATTGATTGATTGAAAGTCTTTCTCATTTCACGCGCTACATTGAAAAAAGTCAAAATGGTGGATATTTATCATAGAATCTGTCATTTATTAACGATTTGCTGCTGAAATATTTTAATATGGCCCACTTATAAAGAGATCATGTATATCCAGCTACTTTTACATCATAAAAATAGGCTTGTACTTTTAATTATTAAATATAATTAAGCCATGTGTTGAAATTTTTCATACTTATCATGTACTGATGCTTAGGCTTTTGATGTGTAGAAGAAAGACTGTAATGGTTGCTTTATCTTGAAAACAAAGGAACGACACTTCATCAAAAACAATAAGTCAGCACCAAGATATGTTGTGTTTTAATTGGAGGGTAATGAAACTCGCTTAGACTTATCGTTTCTTCGATGGAGACAAGGAGGCTCCTCCTGTTATTTTTTTGAAAAAAACGAAAAAAAAAGGAATAGAGAAAACTGGAAGTCGCCTCTATTGGTCAACTTCTAGATCCATAAACACATTTCAACCCGTTTTCTATCATATTTACTTTGAAATTTTCTTCGTTATTTTTATATGATACAAATATATATACCGAGGCACTTTGAATGCATAGCAAGCCAATTACAATCAACATAACCCCAAATTCTATCTGCCACAACAATGACTTCTGTGAAAGAAAACCACTTCACTTTCTCAAATCCAACTCATGTTGTTGCCAATCACTTACCAGGAGTGGAGTTACATGGCTGGTCTGCAAAATCTATTGTTCCAGTCAAAAACCAAACAAACAAAGAAGAAGAACAAGAGAACGAACATGATATGTACGAATTATCAATGAGAGATCTTGTTGTCAATTTTCCCAGGGTTTCAAGCTACATGCAAGAGAGGGAGAAGAGAGTTGCTGAAGCAGCGATTACCAAAAGAAGAAAATCAAAGAGTTCATCCATTATCAAAAGCTTTACAAAAATGTTTGGAAAGAAGATTAAATCTTAAGTTTCTTTGCTGCACCGAGGTAAATTAGTCCTAAGCTGATTTCATGAACTTTTCAAGTTAGATTGGAAGTGCCAAAAAAAAAGGGACCAAATTTTATCAGAATTCTGGGCTTCAGACTCTAAATATTGGAGCAACATTTGTATGAAATGATAGCAAATAACTACTGGTACATTGCTGCTGTAACGGTAGTAAAAAGATGATAAGCCCATAATATACATTATTTTTTTTTTGATTAACTTGGGATTGTAGTGGAAAGGAAAAAAATATATATAATAATTCGGAGGATGATGATTTATGAACTAATTGTTATTTTCATTTATTTTGTACATTTTGTATAATTCGGAGGATGATGATTTGTGCGTAGGAAAATAAAAATTTATATTTTACAGGGGGTGTTTTGATTTTTTTTTTTTTTTTTTTTTTTTTTTTTTTTACTTTTGGCATGTCACATTATATTGAATATTTGTTTCTGAGACCTATTTGAAAATAAAAATAGTCCCACGATGGTCATCCCAGTGTTTATTTCCTTTATTTTGCAGAGGAAAATCGTTTACTTATCTATCAAATTCCCATATTAAATTGGTATTACTTTATATTTTCAACTCGAAATGGGTAAGTGCGATTTTCTCTTTTGGTGTTTGTGTTAATTTTCTTATCCTCTTAATTCCTGAAAGCTATGAATACAAATATACAAAGATACAATTATGAAAGCAGCGTTAGACACATATACTATGTATAATTTAACAAGCAACAGAAGACATCACAAGGGAACCAAAATTGTTGAGCAACAAAACAAGCCATCTGATGTTAACAGTAACTAAAGTGAAGGTGTACATGAATGAATAATATAAACTTTTCATCAACTGCATTCCTTACCAATTCTAAAAAATGTGAAGAAAAAACAAACTAAAATTGCAATTAAAATATGCAGTCGATATTCATGTCAGAAAAATTTATGAACTACATAAAAGGACCTAGGGATCTTTGGTTTTAATGCAAACAACAAACTCAGGCAGAACTAGAAATTTGTTGGTAATTTATATGTTCATTTTTTGCCAAACACCATAATGAAAAAGTATGGCTTTGTTGCCAAGCAGAACTAGACACCATAAAAATTTTTGCTTTATTGCCAAACATCATAATCAAAAGTAGTGATTACGAGACGAGAGTATTTAATCAGAGAAATTTACATTGATAAACTATTAATTGTACGACATTCCAACAAAAAAATCTAAAAAAAAAGTACTAAAAATACACGTAAATGATGATTCTATGATGCATAATTGTGAGAAGAAAGCACCGTTCCCGACATACAATAGAAAATTACCCCTGAAGTTTGAAAATGTGACTAGGCCCCTGTCCATATCTGCGGTTTCTGAAGGAAAAAAGTTATACTTATCTATGGTGTCTCTATGTAACAAGATAATAGATAATCTTAATTATTTAACAATATATATGATTAAGGAATTCGAGGGGGATGAAAGGAGATATTCTCTTGTTAAACTATTTTCAGAAAGCTAGTCTCTATTCTCCATAATAAAAAATAGAAAGAAGAAATTGGAGGTCTTCTCTCAACCTTCTAGACACCGCAGAAAACCAGTTTGAGTTCAAATTTTTCAAAACAGCTCTTCTTTGTACTCTGCTGATTATATTTTAATAAGAAAAATTCTCTGTATATATATGTATCAACTAAGCTTTGCATTATGATCAAGATCATTAGGTTCGACATTATTTCTATTTATATAAAAAAATGGCTTCCTCCCAAGAAGATCAATTCACTTTCTCAGGGAATCAATTACAGGAAGTCGAATTCCATGCATGGGCAGCAAAAGCCTCCACACTAAAGGTACCCACCTTAGAAAATGAAGCTATCGAAGGTCGACATTCGCAAAAAGCTCTTGGTTTTGAAAAGGAGGTGTCTGAAGATGTTCATGAAATATCACTGCGAGACTATGTAGTAAACTTCTCTAGGAACTCGAGTTCCATGCATGTGCAACGGGCGGAAGTGTTAGAGATGGCTTCTTCTAAAGCTAAAAAGAGAATGACAAACAGGGGTAAAGTTATGCCTTTTCTCAGAACTATTTTCAGAAAAATACCCCTTATCAATCGTTGTGCTACCAGCTGAAAGAAAAAAAAAAATAGACTAAATGCCTACCCTGTTGTCTTTGAAACAATATGGTGGGTAGATATGTTGGGGGTACACGGATGCTTCAAATATATAATGGTTTATTTTTCTGGCAGTTTTATTAACAGCAGTTTGTTAAAGAGCTTAAACTACCAGCAAATTGGATATTCTTTGTTTGATTCTTTCATGACCTCCTTTTGTGTTTATGAGGAAAGAGAGGAAAAGAGAGAAGCTAGCTGTGTATAACAGCAGGCAAGATCAGAGGAGAAATTAGTAGGGTCTTTCTTTGTCAGATCCTCCTGTAATATATGTTTTGCATTTTTAACTAGTACTAATCCTAGATTTTTTTTTTGACTGATTTTTTCATAAGTTAATTTGAATTTTAGATTTTTTTTTTTTTTTGTATTAGAAACAATTTACTAACAATATTGTGATTCTCTTCTGGATTCTTTGCTGGTGGAATTTGGCTTTAGAGTTTATTTCTATTTCTCAAGCATTTTTTGTATTTGTAAATATATTCTTCCAAATTTGTTGCCAGAAGCTTGCAGGCACCTTGGTTGAAGGGCAAATTTAAGACCTCTATTCATAATTAATTTTTCATATAAAAATTCAATTGATTAGATCAGATGTTAAGCTTTAGCAAAATACTAACTGAAACTGAGAGTTATTGATCGAGCAATTTTTTATTGCCAGTTACCATGAAATTCTGAACAAAGAAACATCTTATACAATAATATATATAAAATATCGACGATTCAAGTAAACCAAAGTATACGTAAAAAAACACAGCTGCTATACCACATCTTCTACCACTTTCTCCTTCACTCTAAAGAAACATAAGAAGAAAATTTAAATAAAACAGATCCTATAGTATTCACTATTTTTCTGGTGAATTATAATCTCTAGGCTATATGAAATTACCATAATTACACAATTACCCAAGGAAAACTGCTCAAGGTCATTTTATTCTGGTGTTCTTTACCTAGTTATCTTAATCATCCTCTACAGTAGCTTTCAGTGAAACACCTCTTACCCTGGCCCTATAAAAATCAAAATTATTTATAGAATATCAATATTCTATCTATAAACAAATTAAAAAAATATAATTTTTTTATACAAATATACTTATAACAACCTGCGGGAAACAGGTTGCACCCGTTTGGTAACTTTGGTGGGTTGTGGATCCTTTGTTGCTTCAACTTGTTTCTCTCCTGTGGTGTTAGTAACTAATAGTCTAAGATATTAATGATAAACTACAGACAAGTGGTAGGAAGAATGTGAAGATTGTCAAAGAAAATGAAGCACAAGGGAAGTTTGTTTCTGTACCTGTAATTGGTTGTACAATCTGTGCCTGAGATGGTATAGCTTGATCTGAGTTATTGCCTATAACAATTGGTGGCTGTACAGAGGTGCTTGGTGAGGTGTCATGTATTTTTGGTTTTGATACCTTCCTTTTACTCAGGAAAGAAAGAGAATCAATCTGCTTTTGTAGAATTTCATTCTTTTCCTGTACAAAATCAAGTAAACAAAATAAATCATGCAGATATATGCCACTAAATTGGGATCCAAGCACAAGATGATTTATAACATTATCTCTCGTTTTACACCTTTGGTTCTGAAATGGCTTGGTACTTTCCCAATTGATCTGGTACAAGTCATATTCAATAACTAATTTGTATCAACCATTTGACTGCCATTTACGAGTATTAGTTGAATATAGTTATACAGATCAATGATTCCCCCATAGGTACTGACTGTGAGTGGTACAATGGTATGTTATCTCTAATAAGTAAACAACGAACCTACCCTTTCAGAAGATAATAGCCCCATCAGCTGTGAAGACCGCTCTTGTTCTTTAAAAATAATGTTACAAAAACTATTAGTACAGTATAATAACAGAAACAAATTATATATTAGGGATGCCTATATATTATTTTGTTTCTGTATTTCTTGAAAGTCTTAACCACAACCTTTCAAACAATCCATTTGCTTGGTCTTGTAAGCTTGGAAAAGAGATAGAGAAAAGGTCGCATTTGCATCAGTGACTGGTGGGCCCTCAAGCTTTTCAAGAGGGAAAGTAATACGTGGTAATCCCTTGGATTTGAAAGCTACTAATTTTGCATCAGAATCACCTGAAAAGAAATAATGATCTACATTTATTTCAGAGCTATTAATAAACATTACAGAATGCATTTTTCTTTAACAAATTAACAGAAAACTGAAATGCACCTCTTTTAAAACAAAAAAAAATCTTACTTAAGACAATCTTAACTTCTCCAGTTGACAGAGCGGATTTGAGATAATCAACAAAATCAGACCATGATCCTCCAATTCCTATGTCATCTCTCTGCCAAAGAAACCAAGCAACTAAGTACTAAAATTCAATCCTTGTCTCTTAAATAGTAGATAAAATTAACATTCTATACAGCTCAATGCATTGAGAAATGCTCAAAATGCTAAAACGAATTGAAGTGGAGAAATTACAAGGTCTTCGAGGTCGGAGACGGTTAGCAGCCGGCCCCATGAAAGGGAGAAGAAGTCGGAGGCGACTATGCGGAGGCGGGATGAGTCGATTGCATACGCCTGAAATAGTATCGGACGAACGGAGGAAGACGAAGAGGAAGAGGATGCGGGTTCGTGGTGGAGCTCCGACTTGGCTTCGCCAAAAATGGGATCGAAGTTTGCAAAACCCTTGGGCGCCATGAATGGAGGAGTGAGAGAGAGAGAGCACAGGAAGGAAGGAAGGGTGAACCGTTGAAGAAGAAAGATCAACGATCTGAAATGGAACCCGATAAGTCCATCCAGTAGTGATCCGGATCCGACAATGAAAGAGAGCGGAGGTTTTGATCCGACAATGAAACAGTGTTTGATGTTTTTGAAGCAAACAGAAAACTCCGTATGGAATCCCAAATCTTATGTTATTTGTTTGTTATTACTGGAGCTGATATTGTCACTTGAAAATGGTCAGGTACATCTAAGCTTTTCTACAAGTTCTGTATACAAATTCATTAAGGCCAATTTGGAAGATGAAAATCCACCCAGATTTAGGATTTTTCTATGGCAAATATTTCAGAATAAAATTGTGACTTTAGACAATTTGCAGAGAATGGACTTTGTCAAATAGGTGTTCCCTTTGCAAGATGGACTATGAATCTTTCTATCACCTCTTCAACAGCTGTAGCTATTTTATTGCATTCAAAGTGGCTTTTCTTCAAGACACTTCTATCCAAGCTGCTTTGCAAGGCTCACTGTTACTAGACCATCACTCTTCCATTCTAGAAAACACTACTATCTCAAAACAAGTCAGGAACATTTTTGCCATCTCATTTTCATAATTTGGCGCGAGAGATGTGCAAGAATTTTCAAAGAATAAGAGAAATGTCCTATTGAACTGGTCCCCAAGTGCTGCTAGAATGGAAAGCATTGAGATAATTACTGGCATGTTTTTTTAGCCCTCTTTTATTTCCTTTTCTTTTTTTTTTTTTTCCATGGATTTCGCTTCTGTTTTCTTTCATTTTATTTTGCTTCTTCTTGTACCTTTAGCTTCTGGCTAAAATTTGTAATTATTTAAGACTCTTTTATTAATAAATAAAAAAGTAAGGGCTTGACCCTTATTTTTTTCTTCAAAAAGATAATATGAATACCAGTATACGGTATACCACACTGAATGCGGGCCCACCACCCCCGAGAAGATAAAAAGGAAAAGGAAACATCCAATTTGCGCCGTTATTATAACAGGTTCACCGGTGGTGCTATTGGATCCTCGTCGGATCCGTTCTGTGAATTTTGCACAGTAACTCTTTCATTTCTCTAAAAATTGCATCTGATTGGATCATTATCTCTGAATTGATTAGATACAAAGCAATCTACTTTTTTTCTCTCGAAGAAAAAAGCGATTTGGGTCATGTTTGGCATGAACTTAATTCATTCTTAAATGAGTTAAAGTTGCCAAACATGTCTTAAAATTAAATTAGTAAGATTACTTAAGTGCTGACTATGACTTCAGTTTAAGAAAATATATGCTGACTTGGCATCTTAACTTACTACTCGCTGAGAGACGTCTTAAGTTAAGAATCCATGTAATTTACGCTGCTGCCCCTAACTTCTGTAAAAAAAACCTCCCAAATAAACACGTCTCTGGTGATCGCCAATTAAACATGTCACTGGTGAATCTAAAATAAAGCTCCCAATTTCGGGTATCTAAGGTTGCGTTATTTCACTTTGAAAAAAGAATGATAATAATAGTGCTTGTATGATTGCCATAGACATGTATACGAATGACTTATATAATCATCATGTGTATATGAATGACTTATATTGTTTCACGACCTGTCCTTATTTAAAAAAAAAAACAAAAAAACAGCTAACACGCTTATTTTCTTCGCCAATTTGTTTAAATTACACAAAAAAAAATAAATATTGCAATGAGAAATTGGACCTTGTATCAATCTGACTTAAATTTTGTCAGTTTTCTAAATCAGAAATTGTTTGTGGGTATTTTGGTCTATTTATAATTAGTAATTTATATATTATATAAAGATATTATCTTATGTCTACTAATTCTTAAATTCTATACCAAACACAATTTAACTTTGGAGGAGTAAGTTGACTTAACTAGTTACCAATCAGGGCTGATAAGGATCATCCCAATATTCATCATCCTCTGAGAATAATAGTTATTAATGAGGATAATACTTCATTAATGACAGAAAACACGTGAATCTCCATCCAACGCTATTTACTCTCTCAATCCCTCTGTTTCCGTTTTTAGAAATCCAACGCTCAATATCTGTCCCTCTGTTTCCGTTTTCCGCCCTTCTGCATCGCTCCCTTCAATAGTTACGATATTAAATTCAATAGTTACAATACTAACTTCAACAGTTATAAATTAACTTCAACAGTTATATATTAACTTCAACATTTATATATATCAACTTCAACATTTATACATATTAACTTCAACAATTATATATATTAACTTCAACATTTATATATATTAACTTCAACAATTATATATATTAACAGTTAATATATATTAACTTCAACATTTATACATATTAACTTCAACAGTTATATATATTAACTTCAACATTTATATATATTAATTTCAAATTCTCTTTGAAAACGCGTGCAGGGATGTAGGATGATAGACAAAAATGGAAAACACGTTAAATATGTTGGATTTCATCACTGGATTTTATCATCCCTGGGCTTCTATTAATGAGAGCACTGGATAATTAATGAAGATTCTAGGGGATGATGGAGATGATATGAATCATAGGGATGATGGAAAGCAATTCCCGTTACCAATTCTTAATTAATTTACAACACAACTTAAATTTTTGCCAAACATGGCCTTTGTTTTTAATTGCTCCTAAAGCGGCGCCAAGCAGGGGATTAAAATTAACAAATGTTATAATTTCTTTTAATCACATGAGCAAAACACTCTTTCATGCTAAAATGTGATTAACAATTGTCTACTCCGTAAATATGAACAAAATTACCGTTCTTTAACTGATTAGTCGGTTCAGTCGAGTACTGTTCTAATTTACCCTGTAAAAAAGATGAGGGCTAGACCCTCATTTTTCTTAAAAAAAAAAAAAAATTAAACAACGGGAGTCTATTAGTTGTAAAAAAAAATATAAAAAATGGATCTTAAATAATGCATTAAATATTTAAATTTGTGCTACATGCATGAGAGCAAACATTAATGCTTCCGCTAATTAAATGTGAAAAAGATATATAGATAGGGTGTATATACATACAGACAGTCATGACAAATGAGTCATGTCACCATAAATGTCAATATGCGAATATATGGGCGCCGTAGGTCGGTAGGTGTTTGGCGAATATCAATAAACAGTGATGTAGATTACTCTACTACTGTACCAACTCCATTGATGCTGATATCTAGATATTGGTGATTAGGCCTGTCAACGACAAGAAAAAACCACGTGATTTTTGTTCCTGTAACCCATACGAAACGAATAATCGAACCAAGTTTCATTTCATTTAAAAAACGAAACAACAAACGAAACAAAAAATTATGTTTTGAACTGTTTCGCCTCTTTTCAAACCGTTCCATATGTAAATTCTGAAATGAAACTAATAACGAAATGATATTCTATACCGCTTCGAAAATGGAACGGTTAACATATTGAAATCTTATACCATGTTTCTAAACGGAACGACAAACGAAACAAACTGTTTCGTGTATTTTGGCCACGTTTGACAGTCCTGTCGGTGATCACACTTGTATATATCATGGGTTTTTACATCTGGCCTATGAACATGAATAATTAAATAATTGATGATAAGATAAAGATATCATTGGGTTGATAGCGATGTATTATTGATCGTATTCTTACGATGTAGAAATACCATCCACGATATCAACATAATTGTTTCTTATCAGTTGACAAAAAAAAAAAAAAAAAAAATTATTTTTTTTTTTAGAACAAGCTAGGTAGCGGCTACGAAGGCAGAGAAAGAAAAAATAAAGAACAAAAGAGGAAAAAGTAAAGAAAAAGAAGAAACAGAAAAACACAAAACCTCCTTCAGATGTTCTTACCGGACTACACTAGCTCTTAACAGATGTAAATTGGAATTGACATTTGCTTGATTTATAATATAGAAGGATACATATATAGCCTACAATATAGGATAAATAAGGAAACATAAATTAGAATAAAATTCTAAATATTCTAGATATCATAATAAATATAAATTGATTGTAGAAATAATAAGATACTACAACTGTCCAGATTCATATATTCTGTAACATCCCCTCTCAAACTGAGTGTGATTTGACATGTGAAGTTTGCATATGTTGTCTGCCATCAAACAATCAAAACACTTAAATAACTCGAGTAATTGATGCACAAGACGAAATTGTTATCAGGTACTTGACTATTAGAGTTATGTGCTAGAAGCCAATCATTTTGATGGCTCGATATTTAGTTCATGTTATTGATGATATTCGATCATTTATTTCTTGATTTTATTATTGACAAATCATTTAGGTTGATGATCTAAATTGTGGATCTTTGCGTTTTATTTTGTTAAATGACAATAAAAAAAATCTAAAGTATCCATTATCTTGATAATTAACAAGGAACATTAATTGTCATAAAATATTAGTATGCAAGTTAAATGATTATTAAGTTATACAAATCATAGGTAAGGTGTTACCAACTTAATTGCATATGTGGATGTTATTGTAACATAATACAAGACTTGACCCAATAAAATAAATATATGGATTGTGTTAAGTGTCATTATTTATTTCATATGAGTTTCATTTTAAGTTTGATATGGTTCAACTTTTCCACATGAGGATTAGTTTTATAAATATTGTCAAACACTGATTCCTAATAAGGGTTGCATTGCGGACTCTATTTATGTTCTCTTGAATTGTGCTAGGAAAAGTTGTTCAAGAACAATCGTATCTCTCATTAGTAAACCTAATGGGTGATAATATCTATTGGACCCCTTGATGGAGTTGGATCGTATGTTGGAGTTATGTCCTAGAAGTCAATATTTAATGACTTATTTTCTTAGTTTATGTTAATGATGATATTTGATCATTTGTTCCTAGAGTTTATTATTGACAGATCATTCAGGTTGAGGATCTGAATTGTAGATCTCTGTGGATCATTCATTAGAATGACAATAATAAACCTAAATCGTCCATAATCTTGATAATTAACAAGGAACATTAATTATCATAAAAGATTAGTATGCAAGTTAAGTGATGATTAAGTTCTACAAATCATACGTAAGGAGTTACCAACTTAATTGCATATGTGTATGTTATTGGAACATAGTACAGGACTTGACCCAATGAAATAAACATATGGATTGTGTTAAGTGTCATTGTTTATTTCATATAAGTTTGATTCTAAGTTTGAGATGTTCACCTTTTCCACATGAGGATAGGTTCAATAAATATCGTCTAACGTTGATTCCTGATAAAGGCTGCTATAAGGACTTTATTTATGTTCTCTTGAATTGTGCGGGGAAAAGTTGTTCATCAAGAAAACCGTATGTCCCTCATTAGTATACCTAGTGAGTGATGATATCTGTTTGGGCCCCTTGATGGAGTTGGATCGTATGCATGCAAACTAGACGATCAACTCTAGATCAAGAAATGTATAATCTGCAAGAATGACACACTCCTATCTTGGATTATACAATGATATCATGTGACATAAGAATTAGGCAAGGAAATACTTATATTTCTTATGCAGGATTGAAATATTGTAACGGTACACTATTTATGCGAATTGGGAATCATAACGTGTTGCTAGATACCGCTTATGATTATTGGAAATAAATAGTGATTTATTCTCCATGGCCAACATAGCATAAATCCTCAAAGGGTCACACAAATAGGACTTTGACCACACAATGCATTATCTATTTATTCGCAACAGTGAGTATTGCGAAAATATGATGAGTTGATTAATTAATTATATACCGTTATGAACCGTTATAATTAATTAAGTCAAAGAGATCATATAGAAATAAATTAATGCATTATCTAATCCCAAAATAATTATTAATGAGTTAATAATTAATTTTAGATCAACACATTTCAATATAAATGGTTATATTGATTAATTGGGCCGTTATTTAATAGGAAAATATATAGCCCAATTATAGAGCAACCTAATGGGACTTTAATTAGGTGAATTAAAGACCCAAATGAGATTGTGAGGTGGCCCATATAGGCCCAATTCGTGGCCAGCCATAGGGTGGCAAGAGGTGTAATTTTGGGAAAGTTTTCCCTAGGGTTTGAGCTCTATAAAAGGACCCCTTTGGAGGCTCCAAGAGCTAGCCTTTATCTCTCCTCTCTTTCTCCCCTTTGTGGCTGCCACAAACCTCCTCTTTTCTCCCTCTTTTGCTCATGTGTTGAGCTCTCTTCTCCATTTAAATGAAAGATTTAATTGCTAGAAGAGAGAAAGCTAATGGGATTAGGCTTGTTCTTGGGTGTGCTAGCACATACCTTGAGAACGTGGTTAATCTCCTTGGTGGACTCGAGGCCGGCGGCACAACCATGGTGGTGGTGGTGGAGAAGGCACGCCATCGACTCCCATGTCATGGATTCGAGCCTCATGAATGCGATTTCATGAGAGGTACAATTCTTCCTACTCTCATCTTGAAATGCTTGTGAATGATGTTGAAACCTAGATCCCTTGTGTTTAGTTATTGTTTCTTGCTATTTGATGGCACAAAAATGGAATTAAACACTTCCTAACATCGTATACATGCAAACTAGACGATCAACTCTATATCAAGAAATGTATAATCTACAAGAATAACACATTTCTATCTTGAATTATACAGTGATATCATGTGACATAAAAATCAAAACAAGAAAATTATCTATTTCTTATGCATGATTGAAATACTATAAGTGTATAATATTTATTTATATTAATTGGGAATCATAACTTGTTGCTATATACCACTTATGATTATTGAAAATAAATAATGATATATTTTTCATGGCCAACATGACATAAATCCTCCAAGGGTCACACGAAAACAAAGCTCTTAACTAATAGTATATTATTTAGTTTATTAGTATTTGAAGAATACAAAATATGATAAGTTGATTAGTTAATCGTATGCCTTTATGAACCGTTATGATTTATTATCTCAAAGGATCATATGAAACTCCAACTAATAATTATCAAATAGTTGATATTCATTTATTTTTTGTTTCAACTCAATTGATATAATTATGTGAATTATATTAATTAATCGGACTATCATTTAATATGTCAGTTTGGTACCAACTTTATAGGCTTTTAAGCCCACTAAATGGCCAGCCAAGGTAGGATGGAGTGGTCCCCTTTTAGAGTTGGTGGAAAAGTCTATACAAGGACCACTAATGGGTGAATTAGGGCATCCTTCTTCCACTTTTTCTCTCTTCCTCCTTTTTGGACGAAATTTCAAAGGAAGCAAAATTTTAGATCTAAAATTTTGGCTCTCTTTATTACATTATTTTAGATGTTCATGAGTTGAATTTAGTTTTCACTTTAATTATTTGACAATTAGAAGAAGGAAAACCAAAGGTTTAACCTAATTCTTCATTTGCTAGTACATTTGAGGAGAATTTAGTTAAACTTTGTGTGGACCTAAGGTGCAAGCTCAAAGAGAAGAGGAAAAGCTCACCACCACCTCCAAGGCCAAGGTCGAGCCTTCCCGTTACTAGTCAGGGCTGTATACGAGCCGAGTTCGAGCGAGTTGGGTACAACTCAAACTCAACTCGATAATAACTCGAGTTGTCCCGAGTCGAGTTAGAAATACTTTCGAGTTATTTAAGCTAGCTCAAACTCAACTTGCTCCAACTCGAGTTGGCTCACGAGTCACGAACGAGTTGGATATAAGCAATTGTACTTTGAAATTTTCTTCTTAAAATCATATAATATTTCAATATTAAAATTAATTTATATATACAATATTACAAATAATAAAATTTGTCGTCAATTTTATATTTTCTATTGATTCGAAACAAAAATATGTCTTGAAACTTAATATTTTGTATTTTATAACTATCTAAAAAAATACAATAAAAAATTATTGTCTTATTTTTTACTTTTTTATTACTCATAAGTCATAAATCATGTTGATAATATTACTTAATTTTAATATTTATTATGTCACGAGTCAGCTCACGAGTTGACGAGTCGAGTTAAACCAAACTCAAACTCGACTCGTTAGTTAACCGAGTTGATACAACTCGAGTTCTGTCAACTCGAGTTATTCTGACTTGAGTTACAATCGAGCTTTTATGAGTCGAGTTCGAGTAAACTCACGAGTTATGAGTTTTTTGCTCACCCCTATTACTAGTTGGGAAGAGGTAAAGACTTGTTTCTCTACTCTATGCACGTTATTGTTGTTTCCACTAGTTCCTTTGTAGTTCTTGGTTTTGTTGCTTGAAATTTTTTTAATTTATTTGTACAAATCATGAAATATAAGTTTCTTCATCGACATCATCTTCTAGGATGACTTAAACGAATTGGTGCGCGAAGAAGCCACCAGGATGCTTAACATCATGGATTCGATGTATTCCAGACTCGGTGTTGCAATTGAAATCACCTTCCACGATCTTCGAAAGATGTGACTGACAATGAAACTGCCAGAATCAATTTGCATGCTTTAAAAAAGAGAAGAGGGACTCAAAACAACAAAAGGAAGAAATATGGTTGTGTGATTACAGCGGCAGACAAAGATAACCAAGCGATGATTCAAGGCGACACCAGCCTCAGAGGCGGGCTGAGACGAGAGGGAGCAGTGGGAGGAAGAGATAGTGTGGTGGGTAGCCTAAGACGAGACAGATCGGAGTCTAGGTGGTGCTAGGCTGAGGGCAACAGCGACACATATAAGTAACAGATCTAAGATGCGACGACGAATCTGGTGCTCGAAGGACGGAGGCTAGGGTTATGGTGCTCGGAGGTGGTGACATGGTGCTGCAATGTTGGTTTGGAATCTGATCTTTGGTTCATAGGCTGATGCTATGAGATTAGCTGAGCGGAGATTGTCGGAGGTGATAGAGATTAGAGAAGGAGAACATGCGAAACAAGTAGAGTAAACAAGTAGGTTTTCTTAGAGTAGAGTACAAGAATAATTGAGTTAGGATAAAAATTCAGGATTTGAAATGTAGTCATGATCTTCGTTCTGTCATTAACAAAACGAACTATGGATCTGATACCATGTTAACAGATGTAAATTGGAATTGATAATTGCTTGATTTATAATACACAAGAGATACATATATAGCCTACAATACATGATAAATAAGGAAACATAAATCAGAATTAAATTCTAAATATTCTAGATATCAGAATAACTCTGATGGATTGCAGAAATAATAATATATTATAACTGTCCAGATTTAGATATTCTCTGTAACATATACTAGCTGGATTAGTTGGCTACATGCATGCACCAAGTCCATGCATTTCCTTCCAAACAAGCATACGACATATATATAAATGTTTATATATATACTTCAATGGGTCTCATTTGCAATTGTGCATCCAACAAAAATGGAAAAAAAGAGAATATTTATTTTGCTACCAGCACTAGTACTAGTAGTGTGCTTTGTGAGCACATTACCGGCACATGCCTCGCACGGCGACTTCAACAGAACCAGCTTTCCTCCTGGCTTCATCTTTGGTACAGCCTCCGCTGCTTATCAGGTACCATCTTGCTATACAACCTTCATACATATATATAAACATATTTCTTTATTTCTTTCTCCATATTTTTCAACTTTTATTTGCCTGTATTGTACTTGTACAAGAATTATATAATCTATTCTTCTGATTAATTAAATATCCATGGTCTTTTTATTTTTCATTATTGTTTTTCTCCATTGTATGTATATATATGCCAATATAGTATGAAGGGGGTTGGAATGTAGGAGGCAGGGGACCAAGCATTTGGGACACCTTTACTCATCGTTACCCTGGTTTAATATTCTTCCTTCTCTCTTTTTCTCGCTCTCTCAAATTAATATTCAACTCAATTAATTAGGACCATATATACTTGCTAATAAAACTATGCATTGAATTTCTAAATCTACTTTGAATAATTTATTCAAGTAATTATATATGATAATCACACAGAAAATTTTGTAATTGATGTTTCAAAAAGGGGAAAATTTGACTAATTCATGCAATTCATATGTTCATTTTAAATCATGTGGTATCTTCGTATGCTGATCTGTATATGACCGGGGACGTCCGATAAAATATGACTATGTGATATGTGTATATCTTAGCACAGTTGTACTAACTTTTGAATATGCGAAGCAGATAAGATAGCAGACCGTAGCAGTGGTGACGTGGCAGCCGACTCATACCACAAGTACAAGGTTGTTATTTATTATGCCACGAATTATCCACAATTATTTACGTTATCAACTAATTTGTTACTATATCAAAAGCCGACATTAAGCGAGAAATTCAACATCATAACAAACTTAATTACACCATATATACCTTTGAAAAATAATGATATTTGTGATGTTTATATACTTTTAAATTTATATTTCACAACCTAAAAATCTTAATGACCCATTATGTATTGTCAGTTGATTCGCAACTAATGTATATAATATTTGATAGGGATGGCATACCTTTTCCAATTATTGAATTAAAAATATTATCAATACTGTCAATAATTGTAAAGTGAAGTTGTGAGCATTTTCATATATATATATATATATATATATATATATATATATTTTAAATAAGGAAATATATTTATAGATACATAGTCCACTTTGTGAAATAAAATTTATTCATCTTCCTTATCCAGCAAAAATTATCTCTAGGATAAGGACAGAATCATTGACCATCTGTGTTGGACTCTCATGTTCCATTTTCATCTCTTTAATTATTGTTTAATGGATCTAAACCATACATAATTTTTGCCAAATAAAAGAGATATATTAATTTTCTTTGAATTTTTGTTCGAATGATTGGGTGGCATGGAAAATTTTCTGATTATTTGGTGATTACTTATAAATGACAATAAATTAATGACATGGCATGGCATGCAGGAGGATGTGAAGATCATGAAGGAAATGGGGATGGATGCATACAGGTTCTCCATCTCTTGGACTCGAATTCTTCCAAGTACACTAATACTCAAATTTATTTAATTTTTTTACTATGCATATATATTTCCTGACATTGTTGGCTATATTTTACTTTTATAAATCCTTGATTTAATTAATGCAATCATCAGATTTTTTTTTTTTTCCCTAAATTGATTGGCATAGAGGATACCAATACAAACAAAGACAATACTAAAAAGTCTAAGCAATTATTGTCGGATGTTTACTTACTAGTACTTATTTAACAGATGGAAGTTTGATCGGCGGTATCAACAAAGATGGCATTCAATACTACAATAACCTCATCAACGAGCTAATTTCCAAAGGTCTTACATTAATTAGATAATTAACTTGTTGAAATTTATCTTATTTACAACTCACATTATTTGTATTCCTAAAGGATGAGGTTATTTATATATTCAGGTGGCGTCATATCCACTACAAAGTAATTTTTGTTTTGTTTAATTTCGTTTTGATGTAGGATTAAAGCCCTTTGTCACTCTGTTCCATTGGGATTCTCCTCAAGGACTTGAAGATCAATACGGCGGATTTCTCAGTTCCAAAATTATGTGAGTTACATTCATTTATTGAGATACATATATTGTGAAATGATTGATGGGATTAACTATCGGGCATGAAATATTTGACCAATCGCTTTCACAAATTATTTCATCATAAACTAAAAGATACTAAAACGATAGGAGTTATTAGGTCTTTTTGAATGTTTATTTCAAATGAGGAATATTAAACTATCAGAAAAATTGTTTGAAAAACTTGTGCTACGATGATTTCGACTTCTCTACTAAAATCTTTCTATTTCGGTTGAGAAAGTGGATATGATAGTTCCGTATACATCTACCTTAGAAATTGGAATCAGTCCCCAATAATGTCAATGATTAACTTTGTCATATATTTGGCAACTAATGTGTAGTCAAATTTCAAACAAGTCTTGTAGGGATTGGGGCACATTGTATTATAGATAGTGTAGTTCCTATCCGATATATTTATGGCATCACTGAAAAAGTTGAACATTATTAGGCCTTCATATTCAATTAATTAATTACAGATAGGTATGGGGTCTCACTCTTACAGCACAGAGTCTTTCAACATACGATATATCTATTATATATTTAGAGGATTTTTATTCCAGAGGTTATAGAAAAAGAGAGGTGCATTAGTTTGAATGCGCATATTAGCAAAAGAGTTAATGGAATTTCATAAATTCCACAAGCTTCCTTGACTTTTTCTGCTGTGGCCTGTGTGCAAGATGTACAGAGGAAACGATTTCACTTTCTTTTTTCAAAAGCACACCTAGTAAATAATTATCAACAACCTTTCAGTAAAATTTTTTAAGTAAATGAATTCTATATTAATTAATTGTTTGTAAGTAAAAATAATTAACTAATCATCAACTTACTAAACAAAAGTGGAAGAAAATTGAAATGATGCAGAGAGGACTATAGGGACTACGCAGAGGTGTGTTTCAGAGAATTCGGAGACCGGGTGAAGCACTGGATCACCTTCAATGAGCCCTGGAGCTTCTGCTCCATCGGTTATGCATCCGGCACCTTTGCCCCCGGCAGCTGCTCAGCTTGGGTGGGGAACAACTGCTCCGCTGGAGACTCAGGAACGGAGCCATACATTGCTGCCCATCACCAGCTGCTGGCCCACGCCTCTGCCGTCCAACTCTACCGGAGCCAGTACCAGGCCTCGCAGAAGGGCATCATCGGCATCACCCTTGTCTCCCACTGGTTTGTTCCCTACTCTCCCAATTCCAAATCCAACGATGCCGCTGCGGAACGCGCCCTCGATTTCATGTTTGGATGGTACATACTACATACTACTAGTACTGGTGCATGCTCTTCGATACACACACTCGTCACACATTAATTGTTGTCCAATTAATTACGTATATGCATGTTTCTCAATTATTTCAGGTTCATGGATCCGTTGACTCATGGAGAGTACCCCTTGAGTATGACAGCCTTGGTAGGAAAGCGACTGCCGAAATTCTCGAAGGAACAGTCGGAGATGGTGAAAGGCTCCTTTGATTTCATCGGATTGAACTACTACACTGCAAATTACGCTGAAGCACTGCCCCTCTCCAACAACGGCCTCAACATCAGCTACAACACTGATTCCAGAGCTAATCTTACCGGTATATATTTGTTATTACATGCTTGTGGACCCTTCTACATAAAATTCTTTTCTCAGATTCTGGAATCAGTAAATAATTTCCAACTGATTTAATTTGACCTGCACGCAGGTGTTCGGAATGGAATACCAATTGGTCGAACGGTGCGTTTGTTGTTTCATGTCTCTTTAATTAATTATTACCATTCTCACACCGACACACACCCTTTTGAGTGTCCTTTTTGTTTAATATTAATGAGTACTCAAATCTGAATGCTCATGCGTGTTAATTAAGAGAACACATATCTAAATCGAATATATCTGATCTGACCTGAACTGATACGTGTTAAATGATCAGGCTGCTTCAAGTTGGTTATACATATACCCCAGAGGGATCCGGGAATTGCTTCTCTACACCAAGCGCAAGTATAACAATCCTCTCATCTACATAACTGAAAATGGTACTAATTCTTTTTCTCCTATGTACATTATTAATTATTTTGGATTCACCTTCTAAAATGCAAAATCAATACATAAAAGAAATATAAAAATGTAGGCGTGGATGAATATAACAATAAGAGCTTACCACTGACGGAGGCGCTCAAGGATGATTATAGAATTGAGTTCTATTATAGGCATCTCCAATACTTGCACATGGCAATCAAGGAAGGAGCAAACGTGAAAGGGTATTTTGCATGGTCTCTATTGGATAACTTCGAATGGACGAATGGTTACACAGTACGTTTTGGGATTAATTTTGTGGATTATGACAATGGTCAGAAGAGGTACCCCAAGAATTCTGCTCGTTGGTTCAAGCAATTCCTCGCTCCCCGCTTCCCACATTATTAATTTATTTGTAAATAATTAAATTACTGTTCGTAATTAGATATAATATTCGTGAATAAATGAATTGAATGAATAAGGAGCTTGTTGTCGTGTGTATTGGCAGTTAAATAATTAAGCTCTGTTTATCCATCAATTAGTAGAATGGCAGTGAAATATTTCCCTCTGTCTAATTTTTTATTTATTATTTTTTTTTTGGCGAGGAAATGTAATGAGAAACAAATTTGATTTGTGAATTCAATATTTCGACTGTGGATTTGTGTGTGTGTTTGTGTTTTATATGCGCTGCCTACCTTGAGCTCTTCAATTTCAAATCCACAAAATGTATATGGTGTTTTAGAGCGTATTCCAACCTCAACCTGCATGCTTTAGACATGTAAAAATCATAAAAGGCAACAGAAACATAGTTGATACGCATGACAAAAATAACAAATTTAGTTTATCCTCCACAAAAGAAAGTTATAGATGTAACATTTTAGTGGGACTTCCACGTTTCATGGTGTATTGGTGTCCCCATCCACGTCCATTTATCTGTTTGCCACGTCTTTTATGCTTTTTTTTTTTTTGGTAAAAATCTAGCTTTTAAAAAACTCCGCTTTTTCTATTTTATCGCCGTTTTATCTTAGTTTTGATTCATATCACACTACCGTTTTATCTGTTTTATCACCGTATAAACCGTTTTAATACCGTTTTATCACCGATAACACTAAATCACCACCCAACCGTCAAACCACACAAATCGCATTTCTTACCAATAGATCGGAAAATACTTCATGCACTTTACATGAATATAGTAGGCCATCACTTAATGTCCTTTTTGTATATAGTAATATACATGTCAATTTAATTAAAGGAAACCAATACTAAGTTCCTAACCGCTTCCCCACTCCCCCTCAAAACCCCAAAAAGAAATAATAAATAATAGGATTAATTAGATTTATATTACTGTGAAAATTTAAAATTAGTAAAATGCCATCACTAAATGACAAATTAGTTTTATGCCATTACAAAATAGTAAAAATTAGTTTTTTGCCACTGAAAATTGATTTGCCAATTTTACCCTTTTAAATATGCCACTACAAAAATTTGAAATCAGAAAATTGCCATCACTAAATCACAAATTAGTTTTATGCCACTACAAAAATTTTGAAATTAGAAAAATGTCATTACTAAATGACAAATTAGTTTTATGCCACAACAAAACTTTGAAATTAGAAAATACCATGTAATATGATATGAATGTGTGTATTTCAATTTAAGGCCAAGCTACAATATTTATTTCAATTCAGTTGAACATGAGTTTTGAACAAGACTAAAAAAAATTATTAACTAACAGAAACAAACAATATAATTGTTTTATGTAAATGGTTTTTTGCAATCCTTTGGGTCATTCAAAGATTTACATTCGAATCCTTTGGGTCATTTTTTTTTTAAATTTGAATCATTCGAATCATTGCAACTTTTTAAATTTCAACTTCGAAGATTTACATTTCTTTTTTTTTTTAATGTTTTTGTATTTTAAAAAATTTCAACTTTGAAGATTCAAAGACGATACATATCATGACAATACATCTCTAGGAATAGTAGTTGTGCACGTTTTACAATTTTTTTAAATGAAGCCTATGAATTACTTGGACAAAGGCTATAGCAAGTAAATGGAGCATTGTTAAAAAGGTTGGCACATCTAATTAAAATAGTATTCTTAAAACTCTACCGTTATGGATTCGGCAAGTAAACGAAAAGAAAGGGAAAAAAAAAACTAAAGCAAGTAAAATAAATAAGAACTATGATAAAAGATTAGTTGCCCAATTATCTAGCTGTATCATAATTCTCTTTTCCCGCGTTTGCGCTTCCTCTGTTTATTCCTACGTGATTTTTACTTAGGGATTAATTACAAGGGTAATTTGGGATTTTTTTTTAAATATTGAGAGGATTTAGGATGACATTTTTAGAATTGAAACTTTTATGGAATGAGATAATGGCATATATCTAATTTAAACAATTAGATGATGGCATAAATATAATTTGCAATATAACAATGGCATATCACTAATTAGATGATTTTCAAGTGGCATAAAACCAATTATTCCTAAATAATAGTACCAAGAAGATTAAAACGGCAAGGGAAGGAGGTAGAGGTCCCAGTATTTGGGACACTTTCACTCATCTCCACCCCGGTACTCTCTGTTTCTCTCTGAAACACTGTTGGTAATTTGTGGAAAAAATTAAATGATTTGTTACAATTTGGAAGGTATTAAATCAGCGCGTCTATATATGTTGCAAACAGATAAAATTGATGACCATAGGTCCATAGCAATGGCGATGGGGCAGATGACTCATATCATAGATATAAGGTTTATACTGCTCTCAACTAGTTTTCTTGGTTTCCTTTTTGGGTGTACTACATATGAATCATATACATGACAGGGAAAAAATGGGGATGGATGTATACAGGTTCTCCATCTCTTTGGTCTCGAAATTCTTCCAAGTATGTTTATACATGATTTTTTTTTTTGAAACAAAATTCCCCAAGCAGGGTACCCAATATTATAAATGTTTATACATGAATTATGATCAGATGAAAATGAGATTTTTCTCTCACTCTAACATTACATACTGTAATCAATTTTCTGATGCACAAATAGCTGTTCTCTAGAAACCGAACCACGTTGTTTACTGTACATTTGCACACTCAAACTGTCTACCTCAAGTGTTGAGCGTACACACAACCTTAATTAATATGTTTTTTGACATTCCTAAATCGGGAATTAGTGCTTCCTGAATTTGAATAAAGTTTCAAACTTTCAATGCCGTAAAAACCAATGTACTATAGACAGATGCAAGTTTTAGTGTCTTTCTGTCATTGATTGATCATAAGAGATGCATTAGGCAAGTATAATTAATTAGTTGTAAATTGCAGATGGGAGCTTGAGTGGAGGGGTCAACACTCAACAGAGCTGGTGTGGATTACTACAATAACCTTATCAACGAGCTCCTTTCCAAAGGTTCACTCAATTAGACTTATCTATATATATAGCAAGGCAGTTTTCCATTCCTACGTGTCCTTGTTAAATTCCCAAAAACAGTTTTTACCCCTTATATATATCTGACTTAAAACTTTTGGAAAGACCAGGTGCAAGGAAATTATTATTTCCTGAGTTATTTCCTGAGTGAAATAATTGGCAAGCTATGGTACATTATTTGTAAAAATAGAAAGTAGATTTTGGAGTAAAACCGTCTTTAACTACAAGAAAATATGGTCTTTAGATAGATTTTTTTTACAAGACTTTTCTATGTATGTCGTACATTGTTCTATTACTAGATTTATTTTATGCACCAAATCTAGCAATTTTTTTAGCATGAGATCAAGAATGGACATAGTGTTTATTTCTGGCATGATAATTGGCATGAGGGTATAGTTTTAAAAGTTGCCTGTCATTCTTTGTATCAGCTATGTTTAGATCATGATAGTACAGTACATAAGGCACTACAATCTAATTTGCATGCCGTTAGATTTAGAAGACGACTTAATGGGGCACAGAGATTGGATTTAGAAACTCTTAGAAGGGCATTGGGTCATTACTTACCACTTTCAGATGATGTAGATCAATAATTTGGACACAAACCAAAGAGGACACTTTCTCTTAAAAAAACTTAATGAGTGGGTAGAATTTGGAGGGATCAAGTGTTGCAATCCATTCATTTGGACTTTAAAAACACCACTAATTAAAGATACATATGTTTCTTTGACTACTCAGTAAAAGAAGAATATTAACCAGAGATATATAACGTGGTAATTAATTAGAGACTGGGAAGGAAATCCTAAGTGTTGTTATTGTTCACACCTAGAAACCATTGACCATTTATTGTTCAAATGTCATCAGATTCTGCAAATTTGGGAATGGTTTTACAAAGATTTAGATCTAGATACACTCTAGTGAGATGTCCATTGACGACAAAGGCGGCATATAGAGTAGTTAGGGCCTTAGGGGTCTGCTGGACTAGATGCACCACCGAATGTGCCAGTAGCTTCGACTGCTTCGTGTTAAGTCGTTTTTTTTTTCTTTAGTTCCACAAAGAATGCTAGCCCTTCCGTCTCATATCTCTGCCTCTTCTCCTGTCCCAATAGTAAGCATATTACTTTGTCAAAATAAATTCATTAGTTGTCCTTAAAAAGTTTTATTAACATTAATAAATGAGTTATTATGTTTTGTGACAGATGCCTAATTGAATTTTTATGTAGCAATTAACTGGTTGACGGGCCCATTACTTCATGCATAACACAAATAGCTCTTTACTGGTGGGAGAAGAGGTTGGATAATTTTTTTTTTCAAAGGCCAGCCTTATTATATGTATGATGCAGCTCTCATTGGTAGCGTATCAAGATTCCCCTGGACATTAAGGTATCCTAAATTCATAATTTTTCTTATATCAATCCAAATATTCAAGTGTTGGTTGTTCTCAATAACAAAGATGGAGAATCTCATGGAAATAGTCACATATATATATATTGTGTAGTTCTGAAATATTTTCTTTTTTCTTTTCCTAATTATGTGGTTATCAGTGAAGGGTTGTGTCATTTTGTTACTCAATAATAACTTCAATTATATTTAGTTCTCAAATAAAGGATAATAAAATCAATCTGCATTCTCATATGTGATTTGTGTGGTCATTGCAGGACATGATAGAGGGGATGAGGCTAGACCTAAAGAAATCATGGTATACCAATTGATGAACTGTACTTGTACTGCTATTATGTTGCTGGTACATTGGCTATGTATAGATCGAGGCAGACGAAAGACTGAGCCTGCAACATGAATAGTAAGCTCTATGGATTATTCAAAGCATGCTTAATTTGGGCTATATGAAAGCTTCAGTTTGAGGTGATATCTAGAAAATTTTACATTGTTATACATACCAAAGGCGAGGTCAGTTATTTAAATACATCCAATATTGTAAAATAAAATACTTTACTGTGTTTCCCTATTTTTTGGATTATGATGCGTCTTTGTTTAGAAGCAATTAATATCTCAAATCGAGTAAATTTTGCTGTGTTGATTGCATTTTAAATTTTATTGTCATGTCATTTAATATATTTTAAATTAAAGACTATAAACAAAATTTGGGTATTGTGTTGCACTGTTAGATGCTTATTCAAGGGAAAGAATATATATATATATATATATATATATAATTACGCAGTTTGTGTGTTTGTGATTGGAAGGCCGAAGAATTAGTTCAATATTTAATTTTAGAAGATGAACTCATCTATGCTTTACTGGCCTTGGTTGGTTGGTGACTCTTTGTGCATTGACTGCTGCTCAATTTCATTTACTACAATATGATGTTGATAAAATATTGTCCATTAAGTGCTTGATGTAATTCTCGTGACAATTTTTGCAATATAAGTTTATATAAAATTTGTTGTTACCCCGTAACCTTTTCAAATGTCCTCTATTTTTTTTTTGCTATAGTGCCTATTCCCAAGACAGATAATTGAAATTAGCCTACAAATTCGTTATGTCCAATTGAACTGCTGAATATTTTCAGAAATATAATAGAATGTGAAAGCAAAGCTTAGGAGAACGAAAATAGGTCTATATAAAAAAATAGCAGCAATGCTTGAATCTCAAACAAAAAACATCGCACCAGTAGACCTTTGTACATGACAAACATTTTATACTGTTATATAACATACCAAACAAACAGTTTTTTATAAGTATGAGATATCTAGGTAATGTTAACTGAAAAAAAAAAAAAATACTCTATTGCCATAGGCTCTCAAACCTAGCAAACCCTGCAATCCATTTTAAAGAACCACAGTTACTTTCTATTTCTAACAACCCAATACAAAAAGTACAC
The DNA here is from genome assembly GCA_027725995.1 of Rhynchospora tenuis. Lineage (NCBI taxonomy): Eukaryota > Viridiplantae > Streptophyta > Magnoliopsida > Poales > Cyperaceae > Rhynchospora > Rhynchospora tenuis. The sequence goes on along the minus strand of JAMRDG010000072.1, from coordinate 150,051 downwards.
AAAAAGTGGTACACCATAGATAGTCATTATTTTTATATATTTCTTGCAAAATTTAAGAAATACCTTCTGTTAAGATTGTTTACAACATCCTTCGTGCAAAATTTTTATATATTTCATCTAATTAATTTGGTTGCTTCTGTTAGAATTGATATACAGCTTCATTTCCAGTACAAAATTGGTAAGTGGGGCTGCCTTACAACCCTCTATTAAGCATATTAAATTTAGCAATAAATATATTTTTCATTCAAGCCACACAAACACTTTTAATTTCTGGGGGAATTTAGCTTTCCACCAGATTAGGAAGTTTTTCTTTTCACCCACCAAATTATAACGCGAAGAGATTAAAACTATCTGCAGCATAATGTGATTGCAATTTTTGCAATTATAGACCACATTTCCCCTTGTGCTAGGACAATTGAGGGTAACCAGTAGCTAAAGGACAATAATACAGCCAAATATCTATCCAGAATTATACATTTCATCAATTACCCGTCTTATTAGCTACAATAACATTTCCAATATGTCCCAGTTTCAACATATTATTTCAGAAATCAGATATTTGTGAATGGGTTTGTGCTCTCAATATATTATAAAAGTTAGTGATTTACATAGATTCTATTTAAGATCCTTAAACAATCCCTCTGTTCAATTACTGCTAAGTTGTGATATAATCAACACAAAATAAAATAATGCAAATTGAAAAAAAATTTATCGCACAGAAGCGTCTGCATGGTGTCAAGAACCTGGAATCATTGGCTAACTTGGGGGGAGGAGCATGTATACCTTCCACTATGCGGAAACCTTAAAGCCAGGTCTATCAAAAAGCGGGCCAAGACGTATAGGATTGATTTCAACTCATAAAACAATGTCTGCAAAGGCCAGTGCCGGTTCAGGTTGTGACGCAATATCGTAGCTGGTTTTCCACTGTGGCAAATAAATACATTTAAAAATTTGATAAATACATGGAGGAGTAAGAAAATAGACAAGCACAATACATTTTAGTACAGTCATAAAAAATGAATAAATACATTTAATTGGAAATTGGCATATCCAAAAAATGAATTCGACAGAGTACAATTCTTAAGAGGGCAATTTAAAGTTGCCAATTGAACTCAGCACAGTCATAGTAAATAGGGACTCAAAGCAGTAAAATACAACTGCTTCAAATTTGTGCCCCATTATTTCGGAATTCTTCTATATTTTACTAGATTTATTAACAAATCCAACTGTAAACCTCTACAGAATTGCTTCACAGCTTCTCTAAGCATATTAAATCAAATTGTACTTAATCTTGGATACCTCAATAGTAAATTCAAAATTCAATAACAAATTCAAAATTTTGCAATGACATCAATGCAATAGCAAATTCAAAATTTTGTAATGAAACCTCCCTATCTCCCTCTTCCCTCCTTCTTCCACCTTCTCAGCATTAACCTCTATATATCCTCTAATAAGGTCCGAACATGGAACATAAAATCAAGCCGACAATCCAACAATTATTACCTTGGTTTGTACTATTTAGTAATTAATGACTGACATTAGAATTATCGCATAATTTTTTCGAAGTTGGTTCTCTCCACTATCTTAGAAACATGTTGCAACACTTATTTTTATTTGCAAATATAATTTGATATAAGGTTCTTGTTCGGCCCATTGTTTTTATTTAGTTAGGTCTAACTCATTTATAAATTCATATTGTAATACGTATCTTCTCTACTTAGTTCTTAAGTGTTGATATTATTGTATCCAACTTTTCATTGCTGAAATAATTGATGACATTGTGCTTGAGTTCATGAATCGCTCACACAAATGTTGTGTTAGTCACAGTTTAGTTGCTCAAATGCAACAACCTATACTTGGCAAATTTGGGAAACATGAGTTCATAAAAATGTATTTGCAAATTCCAAGTGAATCTATATCAAAATTATAAACAAATATGTGTGGGTGTCGGAATCATTTAACTAAATGTGGTTCGACACTCCAAGTATTGTGAAATTGCAGTTCTTTTAATTTCTGTAACATGATATTCAATAACTATATATTTATTGTCGAATATTATTGCTCATAAAACTGATCCGCTTTACTGACATTCAATAATTTGACAACGCATTATTTTGTTTCTCATTTTTGTGTCCTCTTTCTATTTTCATTTTCATCATGCCTCTGTTTCTATTTTGTGTTGCAAGTATAACAATCTATTCATAATCAACTATTATAATTTTGAGATGACAAATTTCGAGCGAATCTCGATCGATTATCCCCTAGTTATTAATTAAAGGCCGTGACCACCCTTAGTTTTTAATTAAAAATATTTTTCCTTTTTTTGCTTAAATAAATTAAAAATAGTCGTATCAATCATTAAAATTAAATATAAATATTTGGAAATCTAAGGTAAATATACTTGAAAATCTAAGATAGTTCATGCTTAATCTATAGAATAAAAAAATTTGTCCCCTCCTTCGACATACGATCTGAGCCCTCTAATTTTCTCTTATTGATCAATCTGAATTTATGCTAGAAGTTATTTTTGGCAGAAAATTTATGTCAAATTTATATGGCAGAAATTACTAATTTTGAACTTACAAATTTTTGTATATAAATTTTGGCAAGTTACATAAAACTAAAGGAGAAATTCCATGTAAATTTGCATGCATAGCTATAAAATGGATTATACTGATACAAACTGGACCGGTACATAAGAAATTGTTTCTTAATTAAAATTTTGCAAAGCAGAAATTTGCGTTGTGGAAAAAACATTCAGAGCAGTCTTCTTCTTAACATACCTTGCTCACCAAAAAAAAATAATAAATAAATAAAAGAAAATAAATAAAAGGGGAAAAGAATGAGGCCGAATATTGCAATTACAATTTTTTTAAACCGGCTAAATTAACAATTTGAATATCACATTTTATCATCAGGAGATACATTAATTCATGTTTATATTATTAAAATATTTATACCACATTTTATTATAAATTGATATATTCCAATCATATATATGTTATAATTATAATCATGAAAATGTCTAGCTAGTATAAATTGTACTCTTTCTACTTTTAATCATACTTATGTTTTCTTTTTTTAAAATTAGTAAGCCTAAAAGACTTACTACTTTTCGTTATGAGAAGGAGTCATTATTACAAACTCTGAGCTAGCAGTAGCTAGTCCACAGGAATTATTCAAAACTACCCTATAAAAATCGAAATCTCATTCTGTCCCTCAAACAAAGACTCAACTACTTAATACTGACTGACTCAAAACTCAAAAGAAACATATCAAGTAAAGTCATAGAAATTAAAATAAGCATCTAAAACCCAAAAATGCAAATTAATCCCTCCACTCTTGAGAAATTACACTTTGCCAAATTTAACAAAACACTACTTATTGCTTATTGAGCTTCTTCAGACGACCAAAATGACTCCAGTACTTTCATTGGATCCCCTCCTTTATCAACTAAATGGTCATCATGTCATCTTTGGGACATGCTCCACACCTCCTCCTTTAGTGTCTCTTTCCACCCTCCAGACCAGTACTTGACCAAATGTTTCACATCTGCAACAATTTTTTGTATAGAATGGGCTTTGACATTGTTAAGGATGAAATCATTTCTATATTTTCAAATTATCCATAAATTTGCAACACACCAGTAAATATAAGATAAAGTATTCTCTAATCTGTCAGCACAAATCATCATATCTTCTAGCTTTACTAGAACCAGTAATCTTCAAAATTCGAAAACGAAGAAACCAATTCGAAAACCAAGAAAACACGAGGTGAAAGATTGATGGTGGATGAAGCGCGATAGAGAAAACTCGAAAGAAGAGGGAGATGCGGAGGTGGAAGGAGACCAAGTTGAGGAAGGAGGGACGAATGCTAAGGAGAAGGAAGAAGAGCGAGATGTGGCGGAGGGAAAAGATGGAGATGTGGAGAAAGAATGAGAGGTAGTAGTAGAGGGATATGGTGGAAGAAAGAGAAGGTTAGGTAGCTGATGTCACATATTTATATATGGTTTTAGGCCGGACTTATACCCAAACTTTAACTCAAAATCCTTGATTCTATTTAGTTTTCTGTTTTTTTTTGTAGAAATCTGGTACTGCTTGGGTTTTATTTTGATTTGTAGGGACTTGGAGCTAATTTGCAGCGAAAACGACACCATTCGGCACAAACCAACGCACAAATCGGGCCTCAGATGACCCTGTGCGGCCGCACAGGAATGTCATGCGACCGCACAGGCCTATTTTGGGCCTTGAAGAGGTGCACATGACTCAAGTTTGGGCCGATGACTTTGGTGCGACCGCACAGGCCTTCTATGCGACCGCACGGAGCTCCAAACCCTACCCCGACCCCTATATAAGGCGCCCCAAGTGCCGAAATTAGGGTATCTTTCATTTCATCCCATTCTAAGGCGGCGCCGCAGTCCGAAACCAACCCAGATGATCCAGTCCCCCGTGCGACCGCACCACCACTTCGCCGCCTTGGAGACCCCCGTTTCGACTCTCATTTCCTCATCCTTTCACCCCAAGCCATCTCTTTGTGGATCTAGAAGTCAGAGAGGCTCGAGAAGGGGCTTTCGCCTTCCTCTTTCCTTTTGATTTTTCATGGAGATTGTATCTTTTGTTTTCCTTGTTTTAGTTGTTTGTTTTAGCATTATGTTAGGCTAAATTTAGATATGTTCTAGGGCTAGATGAAACTGAGGTTAGGTTTGTTGATTTGACTTGATACTTAGTTTCTACTGTGTACTACTTGCTTGATTTCTTAATGTCTATGCTTGTTTGTGTTGAATTACTTGTTTGAACCTCCTATTAGGTGAACGGCCGCATCTAATCAGGCAAAGGGTGTAGATTGTTTAGTTGAACCAAATAAGTACTCAAGGTAGGTTAGGAGCCGAGAGGTGACCAATTTAAGCCCGAGAGGGACAAATTTCTGCTTAGGCGAGAGTCTAGTAGATGCCTTAGAGAATCAACAAGTGGACTTAGGTATTTAAGCCAACATTACGAGAGTTGAGGGTTAATTACCTAATGGGGACTTTAGACTAGGTTCCATACCAGGTTCTGTGACCAAAATTACGAGAGTTGAGGTTCAGGAGATTAGATATGGCTAGATCTGTCCCACACAAGTCAGAAACCGAGTTTTCGTGTCATTTTAGTCTTAACCTAGGGCCGTGCGGTCGCACGGGATCCCTGTGCGGTCGCACAGTGTCACATCCTGCAGCAAGATGTAACAGATTTCCCGCCACGAAAGTACAATTAATGTACTTCCGTAAGGCTTAGTCGTGCAAAACATGTTCATATATATATATTTTTTTTATATAAAAGTAAACGATTACTAATCACAGATAATATAAACAAATATTATCCATCACAAGAATAGGTAACCAGGCATACACAGACAAGCAACAAGTCACAACACACATATATAATACATATCACATGCGCATCCAGTACAAGTCTCAAGATAAAATAAAATATCATACAACACGCTCATAACTAAGGATCAAGACTGGAGACTATAAATATATACAACATGTATACTAGTCCTCGACTCATTTGTCTATAGGAACTAGTATAATGTAAAACCAAAATCGACTCCAGTCTAAGTCTCTATAATATCATAATAAAACGGGCACAAAGTCACTCATCCAAAATCTCATCCCCATCCTCATCTATGAGAATGGGACTCACAACAGGCTCCGATGTGGGTGGTGGTGTCACTGGTGGAGATGGAGGGACAGGTGGTGGCGGTGGAACATACTCAATATAAAAAATAAACTCCGGTAGGAGCTAAGGACACGTGGTATGATATAACTGTGCGCATGTGAGGTATATAGGTACGTAGGTGGACGTGGGACCCATCAAAAGTCATCAAGGGCGGACCTCTCAAAGGCCGGTGCGTCGTCTGGAACCCCCAACCGCCGAGGAAAACATGCAAAACAAACACGAACATGAGAATGTTATTCTCAGTGTGGGTTTTAGTTCCAGACGTGGATTTCTGGTCGAAATCTTAGTCCAGAAATAATCCCCACAATAATCATAAGCATAAGTAAATAAATGATAAACAATAATAATAGTAAACAATAAATCAAGAATAATGAAATGCCAATCTCTATCCGACTGCATACCGAACAGCGGAGAAGAAAAGGGCCTATCAGCACCATGACGGACTGAAAAGCAATGCATAATAATAATCAAGATACAATCATGTAACAGTCAGAAAGTAAATCATATCATGTAAATAATCATCAAATTTCACTCAGGTTCCTTTCCCAACCGGCTGGGCACATGAGGAGACCTTTCCCTTACCTGACATATCATGTGGCATGAGGGAATTCCATATTCTAATAGCGCTACCGAACAGGCCGAAGCCGGTGGCCGACCGACTCCGGAGAGTGATATTGACTTTTATGTCATGTTCCAGGATTATCAGGCAAGAATATCTAGATTCCTCAAAGATTCAGGCTAATTTCAAAGGATGTTGCAAAGCTTGCCTACTCTCATATCAACTTGATCAAAGGAAATTTAATCAACATGAAATTTCAGTTGTAATATCTGTTCCTAATTCTAAATGATCAAAAGGTAATGCATTCCAAAAGAGTTCGCAACATGTTATGCATTAAATAATAATATTCCAAAAGAGTTCGCAACATGTTATTTATTTTATTTTAATTTTATTTTTTTTATTTTTTTTTATTTTTTTTTAAATCTTTAAATTTTATCTTATTTAAATTTTATTTTATTTTAAATTTTATTTATTTTATTTTATTTTGAATTTTACTTTAATCATAAAAATATATTTTTAGTTTATTTAAAATATACTTAAATTATTTTATTTATTTTTTTTCGAAAATATTTGAGTTAAAATAAAATAAAATAATCTAATAAGAAATTTCTTAAATTCTTAAAATCTCAAAAATCAAAGTTATTTTGTTTGTTAAATTTGGGATCAGTTTAGTCGGTGATTTTTGTCATGTATCTGTTCTTGACTCACTCGAACTATTTCATCATCTCCCGAAAACCGTCAAATTAGAGAAATACCCGACATTTTTCATGTGGCATTTTCCCTAATTATTTAATTAAATCCTTAAGCCTTCATTAGTTAACTTAATTATAAGTTAAGTTTTAAATTTAAGTCCAAAAATCTGCCATGGGCTTAAGCCCATTTTTTTTTCTCGGCTAATTAATTCGCACTGGGCCAACAGGAATTTTTTTTTCTTTCTTTCGGCCAAGCCCAATCCAAAACACAGCCCAGCCCACTTCTCCACACGTCTAAGCCAGGTCAAACTGCCCAGTTGACCTGAGCCAACCGTAACGGGTCCGACACGGATCCGACAGAGGGGTAAGGATCCGAACCCATTATCTCATCCGACATTTCACCTAGGGGCCCTCAGATCATTTTAATTCACATCTGAGCCCTTTTTCTTCACAAAAAGACCCTCTTTAATAACTTTTAGGTCCTTTTTCCTTACAACTAGGTCCTCAGACCCAAGTTTCTTTACAGATCAGCCCCTGTCATCAGCGACAGAATCGTCTACGGTACCAGAAAAGTACCAGTGGTACAACCACCGTACCTGAGGCTGGTACCACCTCTCAAACACACAAAACACGTACCAAAGAAGTCTCCCCTGTGCTCAGTTGAGCTCAAAACTCAACAGAATTCGAGATTTTGGTTTATCGACCTAAAACCGAGTTCAATACTTCCATACCATCAATTTCTAACAATTCCTATCATCAATAACAGGTTTCAATCGACTATCTAACTAAATTAAACCTATCAAACTCAGCATTTCACAGTTGCAAGCACAGTTCATCAATAACCCGAGCTCAAAACCCTAATTACATAGTTCAAACATTTTAGCTCGGTTTTTAACAAGAAAAACTCAAAAAAATCATTATCGTAAACTCATACCTTGGATCTCTCTGCTTATTCTCCTCTTTTCTCTCTCAATTTCACTCTTTTTCTTTTTAAGGAAAATTTTCAAAAACCGGCCAAAAAACTCACCTCAGTCGAGTTGGGGCTTTTATAGCCAAGGCGACAGCGAAGAGAGAGAAGAGAGGAGTCAGCAGTCGAGATTCCAAGCACGAATCTCAAATTCCAACTCAAACCCACGGCCAATCATCGTTCTCCACACGGAGAAACCCTAGTGGCTACTTTGCCAGGGAAATGGCGGTGGCCTAAAAGGGATTGGCTGGCCACACTCGAGCCCACGGCGATTTTCTTCATTTTCGCCGGAGAAAAGAGAGACAAAATCGAACGATCGGCGAAAATCGAAAGAGAAAGGAGAGAAAGAGATGAAGCCACGCAGCTGTTCATCGACTTAGTCGATTTTCAGCGTGGTTTTTCTCTGTTGATCCACTGTGGCGAAAATTATGTAGCCAAAGATGCTACTACTCATATAGTTTATTAAACATAATTATTTTTATTAAGATTTAATTAAATCTGAGATCTATTGGTTATTATTTCCTGATCCTTAATATTACTAAAATTATGTGCATAATTTTTAGATACTACACAAAGTTAAAAGTTTCGATTTCGAGTCGATTTTACTGTTACTTTTGATTTAATTATCCATGATATACTTATTTCTTAATTGACATAATTCATGCTAAATATTTATATTAATTCCTAATAATTTCACCCAATTCCCTTAAATCAATTTACCTAAATGGGTCTGGTATTTTGCTATGTTACATTTCCACCCCCCTTAAAAAGATCGTTCAGTCCTCTGAACGATGCTTACCCGAATAAGGTCGGATATCGCTCACGCATTGTTTCCTCTAACTCCCATGTAGCTTCTTTGGTTGAATGTTTTCCCCAACGAACCAACACCAGATGGATAGTTTTATTTCTCAATTGTTGTATTTTTCGATCTAGTATTTGCATTGGTTCTTCTTCATAAGAAAGATCGCTTTCTACTTGTAAATCCGAGAAATCCGGAATCTTATGAGAAGGATCCTTTATATATTGTCGGAGCTGAGATACATGGAATACAGGGTGTACTTGAGCAAGATTGTCGGGCAGTTTAAGTTCATAAGCTACTTGGCCAATTCGTTTCCGAATGAAGAATGGCCCAATGTAACGGGGACTTAATTTTCCAGTCATTTCGAATCGTCGTATTCCTTTTACGGGAGATACTTTTAACCACACTTCTTCACCTTCTTTAAATTCCACATTTCTTCTTTTTGCATCTGCATACTTCTTGTATCTATCTTGGGCTGCTTTCAATCGTTTCAGCACTACTTTCACTTTCCCAGCACTTTCTTCTACGAGTTGAGTTCCCGTTGGGTTGATATTTCCGTGTGGTTTCCACCATAATGGTGTTCTACATGGTTCTCCATACAGTGCTTCATATGGTGGCATGCCTATACTTGAATGATAACTGTTGTTATAGGCAAATTCTACTAAATGCAAGTTCTCCAACCATGTGCCTGCGAAACTCAGAACACACGCTCGTAGCATATCTTCCAGTGTCTGAATGGTTCTTTCTGATTGTCCGTCCGTTTGAGGATGGTGAGCAGAACTAAATAGGACTTTGGTACCCATTTGTTCTTGGAAACTGGTCCAAAATCGTGATGTAAATCTTGTATCCCTATCCGATATGATTTCCTTTGGGCATCCATGATACTTAAATTGAATCTTCATGAATATTTCCGCCAATTCCTTACCCGTGAAGTCAATTCTAACAGGTATGAAATGAGCTACTTTGGTTAATCGATCAACTATTACCCAAATGGAGTCATATTTTCCGGTTGTCCGTGGAAATCCGGTTACAAAATCCATGGTTATAGACTCAAATTTATGTCTTGGTGTCCAAGGTAATTGTAATAATCCAGCAGGTTTTTGTCGATCTGCTTTAACTTGTTGACATACTTGGCACTTTTGGATATATTCTTGTACTTCTTTCTTCATTCTTGGCCACCAAAAGGCTCTTTTCAGATCTTGATACATTTTCATTTCTCCTGGATGGATAGTATACCCTGAATCATGTGCTTCTGACAAGATAGTTGCTTTAATTCCTGGGTCGTTAGGTACACAAATTCTGTCCTTGAATCTCAAAATGTCGGTTTCATCAATCTTAAAAATCGAATCAGGTTTAGTTTTTGCCAACTCTCGAAATTTTTCAAGTTTGGTGTCCTTCCTCTGTGCTTCTTTAAGTTGGTCTTGCAAGTTAGTTTGGATGGTTATTGAAGTCAACATTCCGGTGGCAGCCACATCAACTTCTGATGAACGACCAACTTCCCGCATTTTAGACGAGAACATATGTACCGTCTTTTGAGAGAATCCAACCATTAAATCTAGTCGTCTCATTTCTTCCAGTAAGGTAAGTTCTTTGGTAAGGAAAGTTACCAAATTAATTTGACTCTTTCTACTCAAAGCATCAGCTACCACGTTAGCCTTTCCTGCATAATACTGAATATCCAGATCGTAGTCTTTGATTAACTCAAGCCACCTCCTTTGTCTCATATTGAGTTCCTTTTGAGTGAATATATATTTGAGACTTTGATGATCTGTATAGATTTTGCACTTAACTCCATATAGGTAGTGTCGCCAAATTTTAAGTGCAAATACTACTGCTGCAAGTTCAAGATCATGAGTAGGATAGTTTTGCTCATGTGATCTCAATTGCCTTGATCCATAAGCTATAACATGACCATCTTGAGTCAAAACACATCCAAGTCCAAGTCTGGATGCATCAGTATATACCGTATATTCCTGTCCTGAGACTGGCATAGCAAGAATGGGAGCGGTAACCAATCGATTCTTGAGTTCTGTAAAACTTTGTTCCTGAGCTTCACCCCATTCATACTTTACTTCTTTCTGTAATAATTTAGTGAGAGGTCTTGCTATTCTTGCAAAGTCTGGAACAAAGCGTCTGTAATATCCCGCCAATCCCAAGAAACTCCGTACTTCTGTTACTGTTTTGGGTGGTTTCCATTCTGTTACGGCTTTTATTTTATCAGGGTCTACCGCTAATCCTTTTCCAGATACTATGTGCCCTAGAAAAGAAATTTATTCCAGCCAAAACTCGCATTTTGACAATTTGGCGAACAACTTATGTTCCCGCAGTCTTTCCAATACCATTCGTAAATGGTTTTCATGTTCTTCTTTAGTCTTGGAATAGATTAAGATATCATCAATGAAGACCACCACACACGAGTCTAATAAATCATGGAAGGCTCGATTCATTAGATCCATAAAAGCTGCTGGGGCATTGGTCAGTCCGAAGGGCATTACCAAGTATTCAAAATGTCCATAACGGGTACGAAAAGCAGTCTTTTCCACATCGTTCGGACGAATTCGTAATTGATGGTATCCTAATCTCAGATCTATTTTAGAATAGACCGCTGATCCTTGAAGTTGATCAAATAAATCATCAATACGAGGTAAAGGGTATCGGTTTTGATTGTCACCTTGTTTAATTCTCGATAGTCGATGCACAATCTCAAGGTTCCGTCCTTTTTCCGTACAAATAAAACAGGAGCTCCCCATGGTGAAGTACTGGGTTGAGTGAATCCTTTCCCCAAAAGATCTTCTAATTGTACTTTAAGTTCCTTTAGTTCTGTAGGGGCCATTCTGTATGGGGCTTTAGAAATAGGGGCGGTTCCCGGTAGCAAATCAATAGGAAATTCAATTTCTCTTTCAGGTGGTAAACCCGTGATTTTCTCAGGGAATACATCAGGATAATCGGATGCCACGGAAATAATGGATAAATCAGGATTTGTGGAGTTGATGTTTATTATTGTTGCCAAGTAAGCGGAACATCCTGCTTCCATAAGATGTTTGGTTTTGAGAGTGGAGATATAAGGTATGGAATCATGAGGTTTCCGGCATCTTATTGAGCAATTGGTTTGGTTCGGAAGTCGGAAGATTACTTCTCTTTTTGCACAGTGAATCTCGGCCGAATGTTTAGTTAACCAATCAATTCCCAAGAGTATATCATAGTTGGAGATCTCCATGACCAATAGGTCAATTTCTAATCCCCTTCCATTAATATAAATTTTCCGGTTTCGACAATGATTCGCGGGTTGAGTTGCTCGCCCCAAGGGAGTTTGGATTTGTAACATCTTTTCGCTTGGTTCAATTTCCCAACCACACGTCTTAATAAAAGTACTAGATATAACTGAATGACTACACCCGGTATCTATCAACACATAGGCCGGACATCCAGAAATAATGAAAATACCTGCCAATAACTCATTTGTAGTGGCGTTCTGGTCACCTGTTTCTTCTTCAAGGATTTCTCCTTCCTCGGCTTCTATTTCAGATGGTGTTTCCTCCGTTGCATCCACAGCATGTATAGCCGCTACTCGACCAGTCTGACCTCCACGATTATTATTATTATTACCCCGTCCACGTTGCGATGTGCTACTTCCTCGTCCAGTGTTTGTTCCAGCAAATGTTCCTTTTTGTTGTTGAGCAAACCAGGATTTTGGGCAGTCTTTAACCCAATGATCCGGACTACCACACACATAGCAGGCACGATTGAGATGACGACATTGATCTTCAGGATGTGGAAGTTTACATCTATTACACCAATTGGAATTGGAAGGTACAGGCGGCTTCACCACTGAGGGTGGAGATGGTCCGACGGGCCTTGGAAATTGTCTAGGAACTTGAGTTGTCGAAGTTCCCCGACTAGCTGTGGCTGGTAGACCTCGCCCTCGCACATTCCGATTTTGGTTCATGCGCTGTTGAGTCTTCCTCTTTTGATACACGTCAACTTGTTCAGCCGCGTCCATTAAAGCTTGTAATCCTTGATTTGCTCGAGTGTCAACGGCTATGGCGATATCAGGATCCAATCCATCCAGATATTGTCGCCACTGCCGATACTCATCATTAAAGATATCAGGAGCATACTGAGATAAACTCAGAAATTGACTGTTATATTCAGCAACAGTCCGTCCATATTGTTTTAAAGTCACAAATTTATTTCTCATTGCTTCTCGATGCACCATGCTCATGAATCTCTGGCCAAATCTTTCCTCGAACCAAGTCCAAGGAATTCGAGTAACATCACTGATGTGTGAGCTTATATACCCAAAAGTAACCTAAAAACAACCGCAAGCGCACGGTAATTCGTTGGTGTACAGTCGGGGTCGTATCCACAGGGACGGTAAGATGAGTACTAAACCTTACTTATTCACAAAATCTAGACGGTAAAAGGAAGGGTTTTGACTTAATCAACAAGTAACAAAAACAATCAACCAAAGGTAAATAGAACAGTAGCAAGTTTTGATGTTTTAAGAGGTAAAATATGGTATAAAAATGTCCTAGGGGTTCAGTTTCCACCTTGGTTAGGCTTCGGGCTGTCAACGGGCGTCGCTCTCGCGCCGCATCGTTGACTCGTGCGTGCTTGGAGATCCTGTGCGACCGCACAGGGATCCCATGCGACCGCACGGCCCTTGGTTAATGCCGAATCGACACAATAACATGGTTTCTGGCTTGTGTGGGATAGATCTAGCCATACCTAATCTCCTGAACCTCAACTCTCGTAATTTTGGTCACAGAACCTGGTATGGAACCTAGTCTAAAGCCCCCATTAGGTAATTAACCCTCAACTTTCGTAATGTTGGCTTAAATACCTAAGTCCACTTGTTGGTTCTCTAAGGCATCTACTAGACTCTCGCCTAAGCAGAAATTTGTCCTTCTCGGGCTTAAATTGTGATGAAGGCTTAGAACCTAGGTCAAATAAATTAAACCTATGAAATACCTCACTAGACGTTCGAGTAAAGCAAAGGTGTCGAACCCACAAGGACGGTTGAATACCAGACTTAATCTTTCTTAAAAGCTAGAGGATGAGTTTTTGTGTTTTTAGAAATAGGCAATTAAAAGGTAATAATAATGGTAATAGAAAAATAGGTAATTAAACAAATAATAAATAATAAAATATTTTTGGGGTTATTTTTTATATTTTCGAGACTCAAACAGATGCAATAAAATGTCCTAGGGGTAAGTGTTCAATTAGTTTAGCTTTAAGACAACTCTATCACGATTTTCATCGAGACAGAGAGTCATTTCGGGGCGAAACAGAACCATTTCGGTGCGAAATGGGTTCTGTCCAGCACCAAAACTTGCCTTAAACCTTATTGTTTCGACTTGACAATTTTACAGGATACTTTGCGAAGGGTACTAAACGACCAGACCCTAACCCTAACCTCAACTCTCGCTTCTTGGTTCTGGTTTAGGTATGATGTCGGGTTTTGCCACATAAACAACTAATCCTATACTTGCGTAATTAGACTAGTTTGTTTAGGAATACTTGAAGGGATTTCTAGAGATATTTAAGGTCCTGTTGGTGCAATAAAAGTTAGATCTTTCGATCGTTAACTAACCTACCCTTTCGAGTTTTGGTTTATCTCAAGTGCTTTAATCTATTAATTATTTGGTCGAGTTATATCCTATCAACGCTGCGCATCATCAATAAGTTAACTTTCAAGCAAACAATCAAATCAATCAAGCAAGTCATAATTCTCAAACAAGTAAATCGCAAAATATCATAATATAATCATCAAGTCATAACAACATACTAAACTAATCTACTAACTACCCTAAGACATCATAAAACTACTCACTAATATCCATGGCACAAACAACAATAAACATCATGCAAGAAACAACATACAAACCCATAGAAAAACAAGATAAAAGCATGAAAGAATAAACCGAGGTGTCTCTTTATGCAAATACTCGCTGATCAAGGGCAAGGGAATCGATGTAGATCTGCTATGTTGCTGCTGTCGCCTCCAACACCGCTGGTCTGCCTCGAAATCCGTGGAAAAATGTCAAAAACGCAAGAACTTGAGGTCGAAAATGAATGGTAGAAGGTGGATCCCCTCTTCTGGAGGCAGAAACGTGCATAAAAAGTCATCCTAGGCGGCCAGGAGGCGGCTAGGGCAAAGGGGAGGCGGTTTGCACTTTCCTTCTTCGAAAATTACCAAAAACGCACTTTCCAGAAGTGCATTTCGCACCGAAATAGATCCATTTCGCACCGAAATGGCAGCACAGCGCACCGATAGTATTTGGGCCGTAATTTCCTCATCCGGACTCCGATTTAGGTGATTCAAAGTTCGTTGGAAAGCTTAGGATGAGCTCTACAGTGCTATGGACCCATTTAGTCATTTTGCTTCTCCAAAATTCTCCTTTTTATGCAATTATTATGTCCAATCCATCAAGTTCCTACAAAGCAAATCAAATGCCACGGCAGTACCAAAATCTAGGAAAACATAACAATTTATGAGACAATTTGTAATGGTTTGATCAATAATTAAGGGCTAAGTACGGTCAAAACATGTATAAAATATGAGACATCAAATCCCCCCAAACTTGAATCTTTGTTTGTCCTCAAACAATAACCTAAGCTTAAAGGGTAAGACTGTACTTAGACCTACAAATGAAGTATCTCAAACCAATGATGCAATGAAAATTTATTAATCAAGTTTATTCAAAATTTCACATGTCAAAAATAAAGCCAAATAAATTATTTCCAAGGACAAGGGTTTAGTTCTATTTTTTATTTATTTGTGCAACTCTTAGTTCTCATGAAATTTCAAAATCAAGTCAAGGACCCTAGCTTCACTCCATCAAACCAAATGCAATCTCAATTTCAAATGCCCGTTCTTTTTCATATGTTGCAAACATTTGCAAAGAAAGTTTTATCAAAACTAAAAATTCTATAATGAGTCTAATTTTCAAGTTTTCACCAATTTGAATTTGTGCAAGTCGAGTCGCGGTGATTTACATCACTTAAGGTTTTACGCTATTGAGACTTGTGAATAAGCTACCAGCACATGTCGCACTGGGGAGATCTAATTCTTATGTCACACGACTAAGGCCACGGTACACTTGGGCCAGAGCTCCTAGCAACATAGAATTTTCATTTCTCCAATATTTGTGGAGTTTTCAATTTAATTTGGAATTCAAGTCTCTTCGCACTTTCATTTTCGCAACTATTTAGATTTAGTCAATTTAAGTTTGCTTGTTGGTGATTCAAGCATTCAAGAACAACTTAGACTCATCTTATAATTTTTAAATTTGATAAAAAAAACCTTTGAACAAAAGCTTACAGAATACAAAATCGTTCACTCGGCAAAAACTTGTGAGAATCGACTTAAACTGATTTGACAATTCTAAACATCCAAATTCAAGTCCTATCATCTCAAACAATCATTCAATCCGATCAATTGGTGCACAAACCAACCTAAAATCTCCTAAACAAACATTTATCCTTAAGAAATAATTTTAAAATCGCTTTAAAAATTCAAACTAATGTGAAACAGTGAATAATATATCAATACAAACCTCTCAGTGATAATGCATGCATCAGAAAAAATCGAAATCAAAAGTTTAAATTTTCAATCAAAATTCCAGAGAGCAATTTCGCACCGAAATGGATCCATTTCGGACCGAAATGGAGAAGAAAAATTGAAAAAATGGCCCGAAACAGATGCAAATTTCACACAAATTTTTAGTTCCATCTCATTTCCTCCCCCCAAACTGATTCAAGCACTGTCCCAGTGCGTCACAATCACAGATGAAAAATAAAGGAGAGGGAAGTAAAAATTGTACCAAATCAATGAGAAGGAGATGGCCCGGCCCCACCATGTAGTGCAACTCGTATGAGGTCGTGCGAGGGTCACTGTCTCTGTCCTTTTCTGACCCGTGGTGCTCTAGCACGAGTTGCTACTTTGTCAAGTTTCCATCGATTCCTTTTTCCTGCATGAAACACAAGAAAAATATTAAACAACTAATTTTTATGTTATTTTTTTATTTTCTAATTTTTTTGTATTTTCTTGATTTTTCGAAAAATAAATAAAACTCTAAAAACCCTTGGGTTGCCTCCCAAGAAGCGCTTCTTTTAGGTCACTAGCTTGACCCCATTGTTTTCAAGGCTTCAATTGATCGTGCTCGAAGAGCGAGACGGCAAGTGCTTTGTCATAGCTCATGTTGGTGATGTCTCTTGCTGAAAAATGAAGCTTTTCTCCCCCAACTCTCACCAAGATTGTGCCATCCCTAGCATCCATTTTGACCCCTGCAGTGGCAAGAAATGGCCGTCCCAAAATGATCGGCACCTCCTTATCTTCTTCCATCTCCAAAACCACAAAATCACAAGGAACCACAAATTTTCCCACAGAAACTGACACATCCTTCAACTCCCCCAATGGTAAACAAACTGACGAATCTGCGAGTTGTAAGGTCTTGGTTGTGGGTTGCAACTCACCCAATCCAGTTCTCTCATAGACAGTTTTGGGCATCAAACTCACACTGGCCCCCATATCACACAAACCTTGATCAATAGTGGCCTTACCAATTGTGCAGGGAAGAGTAAACCTGCCAAGATCAGGAAGCTTAGGTGGCACCTTGTTCTTCAAGGCCAAAGTTTTGACCTCTTCAAATGTCATTCTCCCTGTGCACAACTCTACCAAAAACTTAGCATAAATAGGTACTTGTGCAATCAACTCCATGAAGGGAATATCGATGTGAATCCCCTCTAAAATCTCCCGAAATCGCTTAAACAATGCAACTTTCTTTTCTCTGGCCAACCTCCCTGGAAAAGGTAATGGGGGCTGGTAGGGGACCTCTGGCATTGACTTCTTCCCATTTTTCTCCTCCTGGGTCACCTTTTTGGGCTCTGTGGGGGTCATTTCGGACCGAAATGGAGTGGTTTCGGACCGAAATGCTGCCTCTGGTTGAGATTGTTGAGCTGTTGGAGACCCGATTTGTGGGCCGGAGGGCTTGGCAGCGTCCTGGAGAGGTGGGAATGGCAGAATTTGCTCCAAAACAGGCTCTTCCTCCTCACTTGCCCGCACTTACAAGATGTGTAGAGATTTGCATTCGGCATTGGGGTTCACTTGTGGTTGGCTCGGAATCTTTCCTTGTTCCTTCAAGAGATGTGCCTCTATCATGCGCTCGAGCCTTGTCAGAGTACCTGCATTATTTTTCAAATCATCCAAATTCTTAGCCACAAAATGATTAAATTTCACTTGATCATCCATAAACTTTTGAACAACAAATGGAATATAATCTTTCTTGGGAAGAGTATTTGGGTTTGGCCCTATGTATTGGTACTGTTGACCACCATTGATCGAATTGACTTGTTGAGCCTTTTTCTCTGGTTGCGCCAATGGGCATTCTAGAGATGTGTGCCCTTCTTCGCCACAAGCTCTACATGTGTTTGAGTTGAGATGAGAGCCTTGGAGAGAGTGGTATGTGGCTATCTGCGCTTCTAGCTCGGCAATTCTCCTATCCCTCGTTGAGATCTCGTTCACGTGTTGCTTGCCACTTGATCGGCGTTGGTTGACTTGTGGTAGCCAATTGTATTGCCTTGCACATTGCTCGATCAAGTCTCTTCCTCGCAACGAGTCCATCTTCAAGAAGCTTCCACCACCTGAAAGAGAATCCAAGTTAATTTTGATATTATCATAAAGACCATTATAAAAATTTTTGAGAATAAGCCAATCTTGGATTCCATGATGCGGACAAGAGTTCTCTAAGTCCCTAAATCGCTCCCAAGCAGCTTCCATGGACTCATCATCACTTTGTTGGAAATTGTTTAGTTCAGTCCTAATTTTGTCAGCCCTACCATCAGGAAAGTATTTCTCAAGAAAAATTTGGGTCATTTCATTCCAAGTCCTAATTGACCCCTTTTTGAGAGTTTTGTACCACTTTTGGGCCTTATCCTTAAGACTAAACCTAAACAACATGAGTCTAATGGCACTTTGAGGCACCCCGTTCATTTTTATCAATCTAACATAATCAACAAAAGTTTGCAAGTGTGCATGGGGGTCCTCGTGTTCATCTCCATGGAAGGAGTTCTGTTGGACTGCTGTGACATGGGCGAGGAGGATTTGCATGTTGTTCGCTTCAACCCCTTGAATAACCACTGGCCCGGCAATGTCCTTGACTCGCGGCGCGCAATAGTCCATGAGAGATTTGTTGGGGTTGTCAGCTGCATCCTCTCCATCAGAGTTGCCATGGACGCTCTCCTCGTCCATCGTCCACTTGCGGCGCTCCTCTTCGAGCTCGCGCCTTTGATTCTCCACGCGCCTCCTATCGGCCAAGATGCGAGCTTCTCTCTGCTCGAGCTGGATCCTCAAGGCCTCAAGGCGCTCTGCCTCTGCTGCTACATCGACAGGTGCACCAGTTCCTGCCATTTCTCTTGCTGTTTTCCTCTCTGGTTGACGATTTCGGACCGAAACAGTGGGATTTCGGACCGAAATGGGGTCTGGCGGGGCTGAATTTGTGGGTTGTTGCTCCGGATCCTCTTGCAATCCGCGTAGAAAATACCGGCGCACAGGAGGTTGAGATTGAGCTTGAGTTCCTTTCTTCTTACCTGCCAGATTTCAACCCGCAGCACGAGAGGAAACAAAAGGATGATTAAATAAAAAGAAATCTAGCCTCTTAATACTAGAAAAAGTACACGATATCAAACACCGTCCCCGGCAACGGCGCCAATTTGATGAAGGCTTAGAACCTAGGTCAAATAAATTAAACCTATGAAATACCTCACTAGACGTTCGAGTAAAGCAAAGGTGTCGAACCCACAAGGACGGTTGAATACCAGACTTAATCTTTCTTAAAAGCTAGAGGATGAGTTTTTGTGTTTTTAGAAATAGGCAATTAAAAGGTAATAATAATGGTAATAGAAAAATAGGTAATTAAACAAATAATAAATAATAAAATATTTTTGGGGTTATTTTTTATATTTTCGAGACTCAAACAGATGCAATAAAATGTCCTAGGGGTAAGTGTTCAATTAGTTTAGCTTTAAGACAACTCTATCACGATTTTCATCGAGACAGAGAGTCATTTCGGGGCGAAACAGAACCATTTCGGTGCGAAATGGGTTCTGTCCAGCACCAAAACTTGCCTTAAACCTTATTGTTTCGACTTGACAATTTTACAGGATACTTTGCGAAGGGTACTAAGCGACCAGACCCTAACCCTAACCTCAACTCTCGCTTCTTGGTTCTGGTTTGGGTATGATGTCGGGTTTTGCCACATAAACAACTAATCCTATACTTGCGTAATTAGACTAGTTTGTTTAGGAATACTTGAAGGGATTTCTAGAGATATTTAAGGTCCTGTCGGTGCAATAAAAGTTAGATCTTTCGATCGTTAACTAACCTACCCTTTCGAGTTTTGGTTTATCTCAAGTGCTTTAATCTATTAATTATTTGGTCGAGTTATATCCTATCAACGCTGCGCATCATCAATAAGTTAACTTTCAAGCAAACAATCAAATCAATCAAGCAAGTCATAATTCTCAAACAAGTAAATCGCAAAATATCATAATATAATCATCAAGTCATAACAACATACTAAACTAATCTACTAACTACCCTAAGACATCATAAAACTACTCACTAATATCCATGGCACAAACAACAATAAACATCATGCAAGAAACAACATACAAACCCATAGAAAAACAAGATAAAAGCATGAAAGAATAAACCGAGGTGTCTCTTTATGCAAATACTCGCTGATCAAGGGCAAGGGAATCGATGTAGATCTGCTATGTTGCTGCTGTCGCCTCCAACACCGCTGGTCTGCCTCGAAATCCGTGGAAAAATGTCAAAAACGCAAGAACTTGAGGTCGAAAATGAATGGTAGAAGGTGGATCCCCTCTTCTGGAGGCAGAAACGTGCATAAAAAGTCATCCTAGGCGGCCAGGAGGCGGCTAGGGCAAAGGGGAGGCGGTTTGCACTTTCCTTCTTCGAAAATTACCAAAAACGCACTTTCCAGAAGTGCATTTCGCACCGAAATGGATCCATTTCGCACCGAAATGGCAGCACAGCGCACCGATAGTATTTGGGCCGTAATTTCCTCATCCGGACTCCGATTTAGGTGATTCAAAGTTCGTTGGAAAGCTTAGGATGAGCTCTACAGTGCTATGGACCCATTTAGTCATTTTGCTTCTCCAAAATTCTCCTTTTTATGCAATTATTATGTCCAATCCATCAAGTTCCTACAAAACAAATCAAATGCCACGGCAGTACCAAAATCTAGGAAAACATAACAATTTATGAGACAATTTGTAATGGTTTGATCAATAATTAAGGGCTAAGTACGGTCAAAACATGTATAAAATATGAGACATCAAATTGGTCACCTACCTTGAGTACTTATTTGGTTCAATTAAACAATCTACACCCTTGCCTAGATTAGATGTGGCCATTCACCTAATAGGAGGTTCAATCAAGTAATCAAACACAAACAAGCATAGTCATATAGAAATCAAACAAGTAGTACACAATAGAAACCAAGTATCAAGTCAAATCAACAAACCTAAACTCGGTTTCAACTAGCCCTAGAACATAACTAATCTTACCTAACATGATGCAAGAATAAACAACTAAAACAAGTAAAGCAAATGATACAATCTCCATGGAAACCAAAAGGGGAAGAGGAAGGCCAGAGCCCCTATTCAAGCCTCTTTTATCTTCTGGATTCGTCGGGAGGTCACTTGGGTGGAAGGATAAGGTGAAGGAGGGTCGAAATGGTGCTTTCCAAGGCGGCAAGGTGGTGGTGCGGTCGCACGGGACCCCTGTGCGGTCGCACAGGGGCCGCAGGAGGTGGATCGGGTTAGGTTTCGGTTGCGGCGCCGCCAAGAAAAAAGGGGGAATGTATGATGCCCTAATTCGGCACTTTGGGTGCCTTATATAGGGGTCGGGGGCCTTATATAGGGGTCGGGGTAGGGTTTGGAGCTCCGTGCGGTCGCATAGAAGGCCCGTGCGGTCGCACCAAAGCCATCGGCCCAAACTGGAGTCATGTGCACCTCTCCAAGGCCCAGAATAGGCCTGTGCGGTCACATGGCATTCCTGTGCGGCCGCACAGGGTCCTCTGAGGCCCGATTTGTGCATTGGTTTGTGTCGAATGGTGTTGTTTCCGCTGCAAATTAGCTCCAAGTCCCTACAAATGGAAATGAAACTCAAGCAGTACCAAAATTCTACAAATACAAACATAAGACAAGTAAAAGTAAATAAAATCAAGGGTTTTGAGTTATGATTTGAGTTAAAGTCCGGCCTAAAACCATATATAAATACGTGACATCAATCACCTTCATAACCTCGCTTAACTCCTTC
Organism: Rhynchospora tenuis; assembly: GCA_027725995.1. Lineage (NCBI taxonomy): Eukaryota > Viridiplantae > Streptophyta > Magnoliopsida > Poales > Cyperaceae > Rhynchospora > Rhynchospora tenuis. The sequence continues at coordinate 127,972 of JAMRDG010000072.1, read as the reverse complement.
CCACCAAAACCGAGCTGCATTTTCCAGATAATAAGTTGCAAGACTCACTTGTTGTTCGGCTGGAGCTTGACATACCTCCAATCTAGCTTTAATTGCCGCGAGCCATTCTTCAGCAGCTTTGAATCCACTTTCTCTGCTAAATCGAGGTGGTCCCAAACGGGCAAATGCTTCAAATCTTCGAAAAGCTACCTCTTCTCTATCTCTAGGGCCTTGTTCGGCTCCCCGTCTGCCTCTTTCATATGCCAATAGTAACCGATCCACTTCTTGATCTTGTAATTCCACTCTTTCACCTTCTAGTTCTCTTCTTCCACGTCCTCGATGTCGTTCTTGTCGTCCGCGAACATTCTCCATTGCTAGTATTATTAACTTACTTACCCTATATCTAAATATTTATGCTATCATTATAACTATCCTTCAACAAGTAATAGCTGGTTGATATGCATGCATATACAATCAATTTAAATCTTGAATGAAAAACTAACGTCTTAACCCATCATCTACCCACTCTCTCGCTATTCTGGTTAGGGTTTTCAACCTTAAGGCTCTGATACCACCACAGGAAGTCTGTCACATCCCGCAGCAAGATGTAACAGATTTCCCGCCACGAAAGTACAATTAATGTACTTCCGTAAGGCTTAGTCGTGCAAAACATGTTCATATATATATATATATATATATATATATATATTTTTATATAAAAGTAAACGATTACTAATCACAGATAATATAAACAAATATTATCCATCACAAGTATAGGTGACCAGGCATACACAGACAAGCAACAAGTCACAACACACATATATAATACATATCACATGCGCATCCAGTACAAGTCTCAAGATAAAATAAAATATCATACAACACGCTCATAACTAAGGATCAAGACTGGAGACTATAAATATATACAACATGTATACTAGTCCTCGACTCATTTGTCTATAGGAACTAGTATAATGTAAAACCAAAATCGACTCCAGTCTAAGTCTCTATAATATCATAATAAAACGGGCACAAAGTCACTCATCCAAAATCTCATCCCCATCCTCATCTATGAGAATGGGACTCACAACAGGCTCCGGTGTGGGTGGTGGTGTCACTGGTGGAGATGGAGGGACAGGTGGTGGCGGTGGAACATACTCAATATAAAAAATAAACTCCGGTAGGAGCTAAGGACACGTGATATGATATAACTGTGCGCATGTGAGGTATATAGGTACGTAGGTGGACGTGGGACCCATCAAAAGTCATCAAGGGCGGACCTCTCAAAGGCCGGTGCGTCGTCTGGAACCCCCAACCGCCGAGGAAAACATGCAAAACAAACACGAACATGAGAATGTTATTCTCAGTGTGGGTTTTAGTTCCAGACGTGGATTTCTGGTCAAAATCTTAGTCCAGAAATAATCCCCACAATAATCATAAGCATAAGTAAATAAATGATAAACAATAATAATAGTAAGCAATAAATCAAGAATAATGAAATGCCAATCTCTATCCGACTGCATACCGAACAGCGGAGAAGAAAAGGGCCTATCAGCACCATGACGGACTGAAAAGCAATGCATAATAATAATCAAGATACAATCATGTAACAGTCAGAAAGTAAATCATATCATGTAAATAATCATCAAATTTCACTCAGGTTCCTTTCCCAACCGGCTGGGCACATGAGGAGACCTTTCCCTTACCTGACATATCAGGTGGCATGAGGGAATTCCATATTCTAATAGCGCTATCGAACAGGCCGAAGTCGGTGGTCGACCGACTCCGGAGAGTGATATTAACTTTTATGTCATGTTCCAGGATTATCAGGCAAGAATATCTAGATTCCTCAAAGATTCAGGCTAATTTCAAAGGATGTTGCAAAGCTTGCCTACTCTCATATCAACTTGATCAAAGGAAATTTAATCAACATGAAATTTGAGTTGTAATATCTGTTCCTAATTCTAAATGATCAAAAGGTAATGCATTCCAAAAGAGTTCGCAACATGTTATGCATTAAATAATAATATTTGGACTAATATTCTACAGAAAACCACGTGTCCGCACCTGTATCCAAGTCTGGTCCGAGTTCCCCTTCAGTTGTCTCCCCTGTAAGGAGATGAAGAACTTATTAAGACTTAATCTAAATATTATCTATCTTACTGTTACTTCCCTTAACTAACTAAGGTTTAACTTGACTGTCCCAGACTTATTAATAATAATTTCTAGTAATTACTTGTGTTTTCAGTAGTTCTGGTATTTATATATATATATATTTATATATACTAATACTTAAATTTTTATTTGTTTCATAAGTATAAGTAGTTATAAATTATTTTTATTTTATATAGACTTATGTTTTAACTATTATATATATATTTATTTATTTATTTTTTTTATTTTTTTTATTTTTTTTATTTTTTTTATTTTTTTTTTAATCTTTAAATTTTATCTTATTTAAATTTTATTTTATTTTAAATTTTATTTATTTTATTTTATTTTGAATTTTACTTTAATCATAAAAATATATTTTTAGTTTATTTAAAATATACTTAAATTATTTTATTTATTTTTTTTCGAAAATATTTGAGTTAAAATAAAATAAAATAATCTAATAAGAAATTTCTTAAATTCTTAAAATCTCAAAAATCAAAGTTATTTTGTTTGTTAAATTTGGGATCAGTTTAGTCGGTGATTTTTGTCATGTATCTGTTCTTGACTCACTCGAACTATTTCATCATCTCCCGAAAACCGTCAAATTAGAGAAATACCCGGCATTTTTCATGTGGCCTTTTCCCTAATTATTTAATTAAATCCTTAAGCCTTCATTAGTTAACTTAATTATAAGATAAGTTTTAAATTTAAGTCCAAAAATCTGCCATGGGCTTAAGCCCATTTTTTTTTCTGGGCTAATTAATTCGCACTGGGCCAACAGGAATTTTTTTTTTCTTTCTTTCGGCCAAGCCCAATCCAAAACACAGCCCAGCCCACTTCTCCACACGGCTAAGCCAGGTCAAACTGCCCAGTTGACCTGAGCCAACCGTAACGGGTCCGACACGGATCCGACAGAGAGGTAAGGATCCGAACCCATTATCTCATCCGACATTTCACCTAGGGGCCCTCAGATCATTTTAATTCACATCTGAGCCCTTTTTCTTCACAAAAAGACCCTCTTTAATAACTTTTAGGTCTGTTTTCCTTACAACTAGGTCCTCAGACCCAAGTTTCTTTACAGATCAGCCCCTGTCATCAGCGACAGAATCGCCTACGGTACCAGAAAAGTACCAGTGGTACAACCACCGTACCTGAGGCTGGTACCACCTCTCAAGCACACAAAACACGTACCAAAGAAGTCTCCCCTGTGCTCAGTTGAGCTCAAAACTCAACAGAATTCGAGATTTTGGTTTATCGACCTAAAACCGAGTTCAATACTTCCATACCATCAATTTCTAACAATTCCTATCATCAATAACAGGTTTCAATCGACTATCTAACTAAATTAAACCTATCAAACTCAGCATTTCACAGTTGCAAGCACAGTTCATCAATAACCCGAGCTCAAAACCCTAATTACATAGTTCAAACATTTTAGCTCGGTTTTTAACAAGAAAAACTCAAAAAAATCATTATCGTAAACTCATACCTTGGATCTCTCTGCTTATTCTCCTCTTTTCTCTCTCAATTTCACTCTTTTTCTTTTTAAGGAAAATTTTCAAAAACCGGCCAAAAAACTCACCTCAGTCGAGTTGGGGCTTTTATAGCCAAGGCGACAGCGAAGAGAGAGAAGAGAGGAGTCAGCAGTCGAGATTCCAAGCACGAATCTCAAATTCCAACTCAAACCCACGGCCAATCATCGTTCTCCACACGGAGAAACCCTAGTGGCTACTTTGCCAGGGAAATGGCGGTGGCCTAAAAGGGATTGGCTGGCCACACTCGAGCCCACGGCGATTTTCTTCATTTTCGTCGGAGAAAAGAGAGACAAAATCGAACGATCGGCGAAAATCGAAAGAGAAAGGAGAGAAAGAGATGAAGCCACGCAGCTGTTCATCGACTTAGTCGATTTTCAGCGTGGTTTTTCTCTGTTGATCCACTGTGGCGAAAATTATGTAGCCAAAGATGCTACTACTCATATAGTTTATTAAACATAATTATTTTTATTAAGATTTAATTAAATCTGAGATCTATTGGTTATTATTTCCTGATCCTTAATATTACTAAAATTATGTGCATAATTTTTAGATACTACACAAAGTTAAAAGTTTCGATTTCGAGTCGATTTTACTGTTACTTTTGATTTAATTATCCATGATATACTTATTTCTTAATTGACATAATTCATGCTAAATATTTATATTAATTCCTAATAATTTCACCCAATTCCCTTAAATCAATTTACCTAAATGGGTCTGGTATTTTGCTATGTTACACACAGGATCTCCAGGCACGTACGAGTCGACAGTGCGGCGCGAGAGCGACGCCCGTTGACAGCCCGAGGCCTAACCAAGGTGGAACCGAACCCCTAGGATATTTTTATACCTGTTTTGCAACAAGATTACTCCCAAAAACAATTTATTTCTCTGTTATTTGTTATTTGTCTCTGTTTTTAGTAATTGATAAGCCAAGTTTGTTGGATTCCCTCTTTGAATTGCTAGATTTAGACTTTGTGAACTTGTGAGTCCGGTACTTGATAGTCCGTCCCTGTGGATTCGACCCCGACTGTACCAACGAACTACCGTACACTTGCGGTTATTTTTAGGTTACTTTTGGGTATTACTAGCTTTGCATCAGTAGCTCCGGTAGGAAAAGATAGAGATGTGGAGAAAGAAGGAGAGGTAGTAGAAGAGGGAGATTTTGATGGAAGAAGGAAGAAGGAGAGGTAGTTCCGGTAGGAAAAGATAGAGATGTGGAGAAAAAAGAAGAGGTAGTGGAAGAGGGATATCTGGTGAAAGAAGGAGAATGAGAGATAGCTCCGGTATAAAAAGATGGAGATGTGGAGAAAGAATGAGAGGTAGTAGAAGAGGGATATCAGGTGGTATATTATTTTGTATAAAAACACGATCAAATATAACATAAAGAATTAGAAAGCTTAATATTAGATTGAATGATGAAAGTTCCTAAAAATCAAAATATACATATGAAAGAGTACACTTATCAAGGCTAAAATGAGTTGATAATGCCCCTTTTTGTATAATTTTTCGATTTATTTTTCATTACAAATTAGCTATTTTTCGGATATGGATATATCCACCCTATTTTCACCCTTAAAAAAAATGTAAATATATTCTTTAGATATAATAAATATGTGGCTTCACCTTGACTCGAGTTGGGGGCTTATCGCAGATTTTTATTTCTTCCATTCCACCAAAGTTTTGGGCTTAGCACAGTAAATGTCAGATTTTTATTCCTTTAATTCACCTATGTTTTGGACTTAGCACATTAACATCTGCGACAGTAAATGTGTGTTGACTTTAAAGCTAAAATGAATTGGAAGCTTAGTGCATTAGGCTTTTACATTTTTAGACACAGGGGTTGAGTATGATGTAAATTGAGTTAGGCTAACTCTTTAATGTAATTCTCACTGATATGTTAAAATCAAGAGTTAAGACAACTCAATAGCTTGCCTAACACGAGTTTAGCAAATGTAACATTTGGAATCGCATTTGAATTCCAAATGGGGTTGATTAGTGTGGGTGCCATTTCTCTATTTTAACTCTCTTAACTCTTTATTGGTAGGAGTTGCTGGATTTAAAGGCCTATGGCGTAGGTTGCTTTTCAGATGATCATTGTTGCATTGTTCTTCTCTCTGAAAGAAAGTGGGAATGGGGAGCTAAGTACACCAAAAATTGAGTCTATTAACAACTTCAAACCCTATAATAGCTCCAAAATAAGTTGAATAACTTATTTATTGGAATTATTAAATATATAATTATTACCTATCAAAGGTCATTTTAAGCACTTGGTGAACATTTTTTAACTATTTTAGACACATTTATGTTCCTAATACCACAAAAAAGTAACATTTATGCTCTACATAATTAAATGTGAATTTCATTGTGAACAAATTATGCACTTTGTAATTTTTACAAGAAAATACACTGTTAATAAACTAAATTGTCATTTTCTTTGGTTGATGTATATTGATCGAGCTAAATCCTAATCAAAACAAAACCTTAGAATTACCGACCTAATCGTTTGCAGTGATAGCTCAATGGTCAAATCCATAAGGACGGACTGTTCTAAATTTTAGAGCTCAGCCTAATTCTAACTGGTTTAATTCAACGAAAGAGTGGTGGAAAAGAAAATAAGCTTGGTAATTCTTTTGGTATTTTGGCTAAGATAGTTTTTGGTACTTTGGATAACTAAATAATAATTGCAACAATTCTAAAATTAAGCTAAACAATAACTAAAATCACGAGGTTCGATAAATGACGAAAATTAGGGCCAATTGCTTTGGGTTTCTATCCCTAGCTGTATTCAAGCGGGTCTGTTCCCTTTCATGCGGATCCACTCGAATACATCGTCTGATTAGTCTACTTAGTTAAATGTTATGTTTGATTTGTAGGTTCTCCAATTAAAGCAGGGTTTTAAGTCCTAACTATCGTTCATGGCTTAATTTTCTAAATCCATCCCTCGAACCTCCTAGAAATCCTAAGTTTCAACTCTCGTTCCTTAGCTTAGGTTTCTAGGTTTACCTTTCTAATCGTAAGGACATCTTATATCTCTCGATAATAGGTAGAAACACACCTCTCGATTTGGTTCTGGGGTCACCTCTCAGCTATTACCTATCCTATTGCATGCAATCGTAAATCGACTCGAATTTTGGGTTCTAATTACCTATCGAGCTAGACAAGGCCATAGTCTATTGGATAAAACCTTTGATTCGAGCAATCCACAATCAACAAGACAAACAATTAAATCAAGAAAGGTAAATCAAATAAACAAATCATCAACTAAAATAAACGTCACATGACTACCAAGTATGGTTCCCTACGATTGCCCCTAACAAATTTACTAACACATCATCATCAACAAACAATCACAAATCATCAAGTTTACTATATCAATCATAAGCACAATAGAGTATATAGAGAGTACAACAATTAGGAAAATTTGGATCATATCAGCAAGTGTTCAGGCAGATCCGTCTGGTTCCTAGCGGTTCCGCTTGAATCGCCTCTGCTGCGACAGTTGCTCCAAATGCTCCCAAAAGTTAACCCAAATGAGAATGATCTTTTCTCTCTCTTCCTAGGCGCTCAAATACTCCTCCCGCAAGTGTTAGGTGCAAGAAAGGTTGATTTCCAAAAGCAATCAAGGCCTATACTGAATGGGTGTAAACAATTCTCCTTATAAATTTAATCATAATAAATCTAGGCAATAATTAACAAGGCATAAAACACAATATACAATAAAAAAAACTAAATTAAAAGCATATTATGAATCATAAACTTAAATGTTTACTACCATGGTCCCTAATTAACAACTACTCACAAGTGTTCATCACAAAACAAACAAAGGTTTCTATGAGATAAGAAAACATAAGAAGAAAAATAAGTTTACAATAGATGTAAACCTGATCTTCTTCTTTCTGCTCTCTGGTACTCAATGAGTGGCCCGCTGATGCTCCTGGCGACCCGTTGAACTCTTTTGGCTGCTCTCTCATATAGTTGTAGAATCTCTCAACTCTCGAACCTTTTTTACGTTGAATCTCTTCTGTTCATATAGGCATTGGTATCTTCTAAAAATATTGGAAACGTGGAGGTTAACAAGTAAAGGTGGATGCAAAATTGGCTAAAATATTTCTGGAATGCAATTTTTCCCTTTCCAATGGCCCGCTGAAGGCTTCTGTGTCACCAGTCTCACCTGCTACCTGTTGTGTTCTATGTGGGTCCCCAAAAGGATGAGTGGGTCACCAATCATGATCAGAAACCGAGACTTGAATAGTCACATCACGTAGATCCTGTACAAAATGAAGAAGCCATAGCAATACCTAGTTTCTACCCTAAATTATCAAATTAAAGTTAGAAAACACATAAAATTCAATGAAATTAAGTCCTAAACCGGATTTGAATATGTATATAAAAATCACTTATCAGGCAATAGCAGTACCTCGATTCTAACATAGAAACGCACTAAAATCTAATTAAAAACACAATTATTCAATTGAAATTGGGACCTACAAGATTGAAATGTCAACATGAAACCGCCGATCATATATTTCGAAAATAAGTAAATGTAAACATAGATATGATATAGGAAAAAAATTTATATACCCTTCCGTGATCATATTCCATATCTCTTAAACAAAACAATAATATCTCCTATAATCGGTACTTTAACTTTCCATCTCTAAGTTGCGAAAAAAAAAGAATCACTATCCAGGAAAAATATTGCATTGACCTTGAGTCCTTGACTGGCTTTAGTATTATGAGAAAGGTTCGGCTACCAACATTTTGGTTGCCCCCAAATATCAACATTTTACTTTTTTGTTATTTTTCCAAATTTTAAAATTTAAACGTTGAATCCAAACTGTTGATCTTATTTAGTTTATCGAGCGATGCATTTTCATATAAGTTTTGTAAATTTTGGAGTTTATTTGATACTCGATCAAGAGATAGAAAAATAAACGAACCTTATTAACTGTGATAGATTTGTTATAATACGTTCATGTTTTATTCTTTGATCGAGTATCAAATAAATTCCAAAATTTACAAAACTTATATGAAAATGCATCCCTCAATAAACTAAATAAGATCAATGGTTTGAATTCAACGTTTAAATTTTAAAATTTAAAAAAATAACCACAAAGTAACATGTTGGCATTTAGGGGCAACTAAAATATTGGTAGCGGAACCTTCCTCTAGTATTATTATGGGAAAATTGGATATAAGCCCTCAAAACTTCTTCATTTTGATATAATCCCCTCTAATTTTTATTATTGAATATAACCCCCTCTAATCATGGCAATTGGGTATAAACCCTTTATTCTAATCATGGCAAATGGAGGAAAAATGGAACGACATAGTAGAAGGGACAAAGAGGAAGGATAATTTAGTCATATGAATTAAAATTTAATTTTGTTTAATTAATAAATGACTGCATTTAATTGAAAGGTGTTATTTCCTAAACTCTGAAGTTTACATGATGTTTTATTCAATTTTCTAGTGTGCAAGGAGTTATATCCGGTTGCTAGAGTTTATAGGTTATACCCAATTTTGTCTATTTTAAATAAAAAAGTTAACATTTCAATTTTTATTACTAAAATAACCATGTGCTTTCTCTCCCTATATATCTCCTTCCCTCTCTGCTTGTCCACTGACATTAGAATTTATTTACTCATACTAAACGAAACTCAGAAAATGTGGTATCTATATATCGGTCCATGGAGTGGACAAAGGTTTCTGACAGAATTAGTTCGATCAAGCTATGATATATTGTACTTGTATTAGAACCTTACTTCTTACTCATTTTCTTGAGCTTGTACTGTATCCATATTAACCTTGAATATTTTATTTTGGTAAATTGATATTTGGTCCATTCATGTAGAAAAATACAAATCATGACCTCAATAGTCAACTCTGATCTTAATTAGCCTCAATTACAGAAAGTCACTCATTAGCATATGTCGGTTTGTAGCTTCTTTCATTGTTAAATACAATTAACTAAAGATACATAAATTTAATCGGTTTGTAACTTCTTTCATTATTAAATACAAGTAACTAAAGATACATAAATTATCTTCCAGAAAAATAAATCCTGACGTTTTGCTGACAAAGTGACAAGCAAAAGGGAGAGGGAAGAAGAGCGAGGAGGGTTATTTTGGTCACAAAAACAAAACAATTAACTTAATAATTTTAAATTCTATTAAAATCAATAAAAGGGGTTTATATCCATAATCACCATAATTAGAGGGGTTATATATAATATTCAAGATTTGAGTCTTATGTCCAAATATAAAAGACTTGAGGGGTTATATCCAAATTTCCCTATTATTATTAGACCATGCATAGCGCATGGAGACAGGACCAGTATCCTCTACCCATCTCTATTAAGATGGGTAGAGTGCCAATCTCATCACGACCGTCCGATCTAATCTCGACGGTTCATTTTTTTCGAGCCAATAATTTTTTCGGGAGTGATGGAATTCACGGGGCTCCTTTTAGCCGTTGAGATTAAATCAGACGGTTGAGATCGAGAGATGGGCACTCTACCCATCTCAATGAGATGAGTAGAGGATACGGTTCCCATGGAGACATGGGCACCCAGATCCTCAGCAACGACTGCTGAGCAGCCGAATTCATTTTTTTTTTAATATTTAAAAATTTTAAAATTCAAACACCGAATCAAAATCGTTCATCTTGTTCAATTTTACGGGCGATGCGTTTTCATATAAGTTTTATAAAATTTGGAGTCGATTTGATAATTGATTAAGTGCTTAAATTATGAACGTATTAGAATTAATCAAACCAGGTTCGTTCATTTGTTGACCACTTGATCAATTATCAAATCGACTCCAAATTTTATAAAACTTATATGAAAACGCATCGCCAGTAAAATTAAACAAGATGAACGGTTTGGATTCGATATTTGAATTTTAAAATTTTAAAATATTAAAAAAATAAACATTCGGCTCAGCAGTCGTTTTGCTGAGGATCCGGTTCCGGAGACATGGTGCGTTGAATTGGACCATTCCATAATTCCCATACAATTGGAGAGGATCCCAGAAAAATACAAGGATCATCACTCTCTGTCTCTCTCTCTCTTTCCAGTTGGGCACCGATCGGAGAAACCGAGATGTCAGCGACGGCATTGGAGGCGGCGCGGCGCATGCTGGAGGACGCCGCGGTGGAGACCCTCCCAACTCCGGCGCTTGATGCGATCCCGTCCAAGTTCTACGACGCCTTCGTCTTGCGCGGCCTCAAGGTGGTGGTCGCTGAGCCGCGCCGCCTCCTCTGCTCCCTCACTGTGCCTCCTCGCCTCCTCGTACCATCTCTCTCTCTCTCTCGCTTTCGAATTTCGATCGATCAGTGAATTTCTGACACGTGTCTTGTTAGTAGACATCCGATCGTTATGTTTGGTTAAATGCCATTTTGTAAATTGGATTATCAGCTTCAAAATGTAATATCAGAACCTTATTAAGCCCCTAATTGAACAGAATGATGGAGGTTACTATAGCATTTATGGCTGCTTTGCCTGAGTTCTTTCTGAATTCTACTTATTTTTGGTGATACATAGCTGTTGGGAGTTGATGTTGATGTACCAGTCCAGTTTCAATCAGTATGATCCATTTTACCAGTGTCCATGCAAATTTACCAATTAACCTCTGAAATTTATTTTTATTCAACAATTTGTTGATTTGTTCGCAATGAAGGAAGAACTTTTCTATGGCACCATGATTTGCTTGTGGATTCTGCAAATTTCCACAACAAGAAAACTATTGTTTTCACTCTGAAGTTCTTATATTTCATTGGTTGGTATGTATTCAGAACACTGGTAAATTCATGCATGGAGGCGCAACAGCATCTTTGGTAGACTTGGTGGGGTCGGCTGTCTTTTACACAGCTGGAGTGGAGACTAGAGGGGCCCCACTTGAGATGAGCATTGCCTACTTGGATGCTGCCTTTGCTGATGTATTTTCCATTTGATTTCTATAAATTTACATAAGTAGCCCTGCAGTCCTTGAAATTAGTTTATGTGTGATTTACATGCCTCATTTTTTTACATTTATTTTCTTTGATATATGCTTTCCTTCTTTATTGACTTTAGATAAACATTCACTAAATATGCACATAGATAACACTCCTGAAATACCATAGTTAGATGCTTACATGGTGCCTGCATCAGAAGTGATTCCTTTCGCTGAAATTCTTAAATAACTTCAGTTATAAGTCTACTTTTTCTTGGTTGCTAATTGTTGGCCCTATAGCAGGTCCATTCAAATTATACCAGTGCACTGCTTAGCAGGATAATGTTGGTACAATCCTTGATAAAGTTCCATATACTCTTTTTCTTTTTCGTATTGTAGGAAGAAATAGACATTGAAGCCAAGGTCTTGCGTACTGGCAAAGCAGTTGGAGTTGCTACAGTTGAGCTGAGAAAGAAAAATGGAAAGATAATAGCTCATGCTCGGTACACAAAATATCTTGCTTCTTTAAGCAAATTGTAGGTATTTTTTTTATGACTCATTATTAGGAGATATGTATGCATGTGCAGGCATTTCAGGCCTAATAACAGCTTCAAAATAAAGTATATTTGTATCTGAAGATTCATGTGTTATTTTCTTGTAATAAGGGTAGTTGTGACCTACTTATGGTTAGTTAGCGCTCATTGTCTATTTACAATGTAGCTTTTTATCTTTGAATTGCTCTTTCTTATATGTACATTCTTCTGGTATGTGCTGCCAACTAAGGGAGCAAAATGTAAATTTAAAAGGGATAAAATAAATAAATAAGCCCTATTGCATTTATTCAGTGTTTGTAGGAGCATGTTCATAACTATTATCTGAATAGACTGAATTTCTATTAATTTGCCTGGATGGTTGGTCTGGACTCTGTAGGCACTCAATTTTATTCTTTATTATGGACGATGACTTCTGAATCATACAGACTAAAATAGGTTTAGCTAAATATATGTGCGCAACATGTAAGGCGAGTAGTTCTAATTTATACTAAATAATCTATAAGAATTTACGTATCTGAAATTAATAGATAAATAGTTGAGTAAAGTAATCATACATGGAGGTAACTGCTGGTTGGTTTACTTACTACTTTACTTGAAATCAAATATACAATTGGCAGGTTATTTTTAAGTAGTGAACTACAGAGAAATGAGTTGTGTTGGTTTATGTTAGTTAAAGCGATGATAAAGGTAGAGAAAAATGGAATAATATATTAAAACATGATAAAGAAAAAAGATCTCTTGGCCATTTTGCATTGTATGTAAGGCAGCATAAATAAAAATTCATAATGAACTAATGATCACTCAAGGTATCTATTAACTTAAATATACGCAAAGTTACACTTTCTTTCCTGTCCAGCAGTTTGCAACAAGTTATACAAGGTTACTTTCACTTGTATCCTTCATTTTTTTCATTTTTTTTTAAGATGGACCAAGTTAAATGTTCATATTTATACAAGTATCTGAACTCAGTTTCTTATTTTCAACGCCTTGCCATGGGCATAAGCCCTTCTATATTTTCTACTTGTATTTATACAATATTAGAACTATATTGCTCTGATATACATACAGTGCTGACATGCAGCATTACATATTTTGAGGCTAGTTTGTAAGTATAACCAAACAAATATCAAAACTTTTTATGTACTTATGGAAAAAAAAAAGAAATAACAGGATCAAACTCACCAACATATAGGAATATTAATAGCCCTACAAGTGGTAGTAATTGAAACTTAAAATCCTATGCACTATTGCTTCCTCTTGGAATTGTATGGTGAAGTTTTTGCCTACTCCCATGAGCCACAAACCATTTCTTCAACAGTCCTAGCATCTCAACCAAATTTGGCTTCCTTCCATTCGCTGCGTGCACTCTTTTCAATGTACGTATCCTCGACATTTTCTCATTTCTCGCAGTTGGGTCGAGTCCAAGCATGACCCCGATCGATCTTCTTCTCGATATCTTTTTGTCACCGTCGAAATTTGAATCGATGAATGCCTCAAAATTGTTGAATTGTTCCCACAAGCTATCCATCCTCTCCTCAGCATCAAAGCCATCATCCAAAATGCAAAGTTTTGGATCGATGGTGCCATAGTCACTCAATGCCGGGGAACCCGGTACGAAATTCTCTCTCTTGATGTTGTTGGGTGATAGAATGATTCCGTCAGCCGAAGAGAAGCTTCGCCGAAAATGGGTTGCGGTTTGTGGAGAGGAGAGGAACCAAAGAGGGCTGGCAGAGAAGAAAATTGGATCATTTTGAGGTTCTTTCAGAGCAACAGAGGGAAAACTAAACTCTTCCATTGCTAATTCAACTTTCTTCTTCTGTTATATTGTTTCTGTGTGGTTGGTTGGTACCTCTTGATATATATAATGATGCAATGATGAGAAGGAGAGTTGGTATATATAATGATGCAATGATGAGAAGGAGAGTTGACTGCAGTGTAAGGTGATAGGCTTACAAAATGGCTAATGCCTAATTGGTTAGGCTCTAACTCGGTATGTGATTTTCGATGGTGATATCTTTGGTGGCACCTTGATGAATGACTGCTTAAGTGGAATTGAAGGTGAACGCATAAATAGGTAATAATAAAAAAATAATAATAATAAAGTGATGATAATGTTACAATTGATATGATTTTGAACTCTCTTTTTGTTGGGCCGAGGGGATTTCTCCATTATATGATAAGAAAACCAAATAAGTTTTGTTTAGAAACAAAATAATATGTATGAACACACTTATACATATATCGTATAAAAAAACTAAATTTGATGTGGCCGAGTCAGAATATCAATTAGTTATACTTCTGGTAGTCGCCACTCGCCACAGAGGATCTTTAATACCGAAGTATGCTCAAGCGGCCGAAACGATTAGTATAAATGGTAGGTGAGACATCCTAGTTGATACCGGATTTAGCGGCCAGATTGGATTGCCGATGGGATTTTTTTTTAAAAAAATAAAAAAACTATTTGGGTAAACCTTTCAATCCGTGATGCAATATCGAATTTTGAAAATTTTGAAATTCATTTTGATACTTATTTAAGAGGTCAGAAAATAAACTTGATCGAATACCAAATGAGCCTCTAAATGTACAAATTCATATATTAATTAACACATCACTAGTTTAATTGAAGCAAGATCAACAGTTCAGATTTGACATTTGAATTTTAAATTTTCTAATAGTAATAATCAAATGAAGATGTGGCATTGAAATCTTCCTCACTTTTTATATTGGAAATACGTAATTCTAAATCAACATATCAAAACTTCGAAAGTTCCAACACATGAAAACTCGTACTCTTAAAATATATACCATAATAGAATTTATAAATTTAACAATTACTCGCTTTTTTTAAAAAAAAAAATAGCAGACTTTACGTTTTGCAACTTTTTTATTTGAACTTTTATTGTATAATTTGGAAATGATTGTATCGACAAGTAAAAAATATTGTAACTGCACCATTTTGAAAACATCTGTGTTAAATTAAAATAAAATTGAAAATTAGCATGTGAGAATTAAAACTAAAAATTTCAAATAAGAAAGCTTAGATTCTTATAGTATGATTATATTTGTTTTGTTCTTGTACATACTTTAAGCTAGTATTAAGCTAGTATCTGTGACTCTGTGTTAATCTCCGTGCCAAACTTTCAGTCTTTCTTATTTCAAATATTTTTCATTTAAATTCCCAAAATGCTAATTTTAAATTTATCCTTTCCCAAACAAAAAGATTCCCACCATTTTGTGCAATTAACAGGTCACATTTAAGAGATGGGTAGTTTTCTTCTTAAAATTGGAAGCACTGGCCTTCATTTAATGTGTTATGGTACTGTTTACAGTGGTTTAGACAGGCTGTGTTGCATCTAAGGAAATATGCAATAATTTTTTTGGGCATGACATGCAGTTAATTATTGTACTACTTTCTATATTGTGAAATGAAAATGTGGCCCAATTTTGGCTGTTTTTTGAAAACCTAATAAAGAAACTAACAGATATAGATAAATAAGAGAGAAGATAATTTTTATTACACTCAGAGGCTGGGCACTTGGGCAGTTAAGTGGTACACACATGCTCGTTGCAATGATATAAAATGTGCCACATTAGTCCAAAACCTCAAAGAGAAAGTTTAATATGCACCACAGTGCATAGAGTTTTCTATGCACCGCGGACTTTTTCGGGATATTTTTGTAAAGTGGCAAAATCTAATTTAACCAATCTAATCTACATAATGAAATCTTATAGCAAACCAAATTTTACATTTTTTTAGATTTTATTACTATTTTTTTTGAATTTTTTAAAACTTGCTATTATTGGAAACAAACTACTATTTACAACATTCCAAAAATGACCAATTTTAAAAAATTCGAAAAAAAATAGTAATAAAATCTCAAAAATTGTAAGATTTGGTTTGTTATGAGATTTCAATATGTAAATAATATTGGTTAATTTAGATTTGTCAATTTACAAAAAATACTCTTGAAAAAATCCGCGGTGCATAGAATACCCTATGCAGTAGGGTGCATATTAAACTTTCTCAACCTGAAAACCATATTACCCCAAATTGGGCAGTAGTATATTTTTGTTGAGATTCGTGCAAATTCTCATGAATACTCCTTTTTATGAAGGCAACAACGATGCAATAGGCCAATAGCCGATCGACTAAATCATTACAATTTGTTTTTTTAGGTTTTCTTCGTTAATGGTTGACGTATGCAACTAATATTTCAAATTGGGTTAGGCCTAAAAAACCTAAATTGGTGGGCCCGGCTTTTGAGAATCTAAGATTAAAAAAAATTCATGGGATTTGACTTTGCATGGAATTCTGTGATGACTTTGTACCGAATTAAGACAAAAGGAGTGGTTATTACTCCAAACTCCACGAGATGACAAAAAACTAGGTCAAATCGTACTTTTTTTAAATTAAAAGTAAGATCAGATCATAAGATCAAACAAAGAGTTGTTTAATTGGAATAATACTATATTGTAGATTATTTTACAGAAATTACGTACTATTTACACCATATAATTTTGGGGGCATATTATTAAGCCGGAATCGGCTTATTTTAAGACCGAATATGGTTTCTGATGTGGGTTTTTTTTTCCCTGACTAAAAAGTAGGTACCTAAGTCTCTACGTTTTATTAATTGAATTAGAGTCTTACATCAGATTTAGCCGGTGGCTAAATGTAGAAAAGAAAGTAAATATAAAACTTGGTTTCTGATGTTATTTTATTTTACGAAGGTAATTTATACATGGTTCTTGTTCAGCCATTGTTTCTATTTAATTAGGTATAACTCATCTATAAGATACATTAGTTACCTAATATTCTTATCTAAATGTATAACTCATCCGAATTAACACTATTTAAAAAATATATTCAATATTTGAATAAAAGAGTAACTGTTCAAAAAGTTCCTATCTCATTGACGATCTATCTCATCTCAACGAACAGACTTCTTTCTTCCATTCTATTATTTTTCTTCTTATTATTATTCATATTATTGTTATTATCTGACTATACTTACTTCTTCCTTAATTACGTTACATTACATTTACATTTACATGACAATATACTATTATTTATTTACTTTTTCTGTTATGATTATTTTTTTACTATTTACTGTTAATTTTACTATTATTTTTATTAAAATTATTTAATTAAATTATAAAAGATTGAGAGAGAGACTGTTCTCACTGGGTGTGATTCGTGTGAGTGTGTGACCATCTCCGTTACCATTGAGGCCCTACCGCTTCGCTGCTCGACTCTTTATTTTCTTACTTGGGCTTAACAATGAATAACTAATGTTCCAACTTCCAAGCTCCGAAAAAATTATAACTAACCTTAATTAATTAAAAAAATTTTAAATAATCTATTTTTAATCAAAAATTTAAAAATGACTGCGCAGTTTCGGAATCTGAAATTCCGAAACTAATTCTGCTTAGTTTCAGAATCTCAAATTCCGAAACTAACAATCTTAAATTTTTGCCGATCAAACATTTTGTCCTATTCAATTTGATCGGATTTTGAAAATCCGAAACTAACAATATCAATTAGTTGTGTTTCATGAGATTATAAAATTACATGTATGTACAAAGAAGTTCCACGTCAGCTCTGGAAAGCTTTGAAAGAAGTTCCAAATGTTAGCCACCACATCATCGAATATCACTTAAACTGACCATTTTTCTTTTATTTATATTATTATAACATTTTAATTAATTTTTTTGCCTTAAATAGTACACGGTAATTGCATATAAGATGGAGACAAAAGAGAGTTAGAAGTGGGAAAATATAGACAAAATAATATGAGAAAAACGAATAAAAAAAAAATCAAATTTCTTATAATTAAATAGTTCATTTGACGGTATAGACAATATTTGTCAAATTAGTTACATAAAATTTCAAAATTAAAAGTTCGAAGATCGTTTACCTATCAATTATGCAATTATGTGTTGAGAAGGATTTTGTGGCCACACTTCTTCTTCTCTTTGTTTTTTTTGCCACAAATGCCACCTTATTTCAACCGTTAGATGAAATTGATGGATGGATGTAATTTATTCTATAGAAGCATTATCAAGTCCTACTTTTTTTTTATTATTATTATTTTCAATACATTAAGTACATAGCAATCACAACCATCCATCAATCATCATCCAACCGTTGGATTTGGTAGCATTTGTGGTAGCCCAAAAAATTATAGCAGCGAATTCTCTTAGAAAATAAATTTATTTGATAATTACATACCTTTCAATAACTATATGTTTTTAAATCTTTACAAAATAGTAAAAATTTTAAAAAATATAAAATTTGGTTTCCAATTGATTTCAGTATGGTAAACAATTTGGATGGTTAGGATCAACCATAGAAAGTTTGAAAATTGATTTTTGCCGACAGGACCTCAAAAATGAAAGTTTGAAAAATGAGATGCAGTCGTGATTGTATAAAGTCTTACATAAAAAAATGGTATAAGCATGATATATCAATGCCAATAGTAATGGTTTTAAAACTAAATTAATCTATGACATGTGTTTGCCTCTAAAATTCGGCAAATTTAAACAAACCGATAGAGGGCGTCAAGACACATAAGAGAACGCTCGTATGTGAGCTATTCGAATGTAATTGACGATATTTATTTGACAAGTTCAAATTGAAACAATTTCAAGCAATTTGACTTGACCAAATATAACAAAAGGCCTAATACAATGATGCTACAATACAAGCAAGTTGGTCGGGCCCACAGATCATACAAGTCCGTACAAATTATGCACGCTATACATGTGAAATACGTGCCAAATACGTGTATGAAATCATGCAATAATACACAAATACAGGCCAGGTTTTAATTTACAACAAATTAATTACACAGAAAATCAGCCCACAGCGGCCCATAACGAAACCAGCCCAGATGGCTAACTGACTCAACCCAATCACATTATACCTTCGGATTCAGCTCCGACTCAGTCGGGACTCACGCGCAACTCGAGCTTAACAGTGACTCAGGCTCACACGCGACTCGACCCAAATACAGCGTCGACTCGACAGCGTCTCAACGCAACACAGCGTCGACGGATGCTGACAAGTGGGCCCCGTCGTGAATTTTTATTTTCTTTAACTGAAAAGAGACATGTGGCAGCCTCTAATTAGCCCAGGGATTTCCGTTAAAAGAAATAAAAAGAAAGAGAAAATAAGGAAATGAAACCTGAGAAGAGTCGTCTTCTCCGTCGACTAGGTTCGAGTCTCGCCGGAGCTGCAGGCCACTATTGCCTCGACTAGTTGCACCGTCGTGCAGGTAACACCACCACGAACTCAATGACACCAGTCTCGAGTGTTCTCTCAACCTACAGAGAAAGAATTCGAGAGGAGAAACTGTCGGAAGATGGATTTGGGGGTGAACGAAACTTCGAAATTAAAGACAAATAAATGGTTAGAGATGCTTACAGTGGCAAAACGGAAGGTTTTCTGTGCTTCTCTCACTCAATTGCTACTCAATTTCGTCGGAGCAAGGGTATCGCCATTGACAGTCGCGAGTGTCGAGCTCAAGGCATGAAAGAGGAAAGAATTCATAAGCTTAAAGCAATTGTGGGTTTCTGTAGAGCAAGGAAATGCTCTTAAAGATATACACAGGAGAGAATTGTGCATTGTACCTATAAAATGGTACCAATGTTAGCAACTGGAGACATCCAGTATCACATCGCAAAACCATATGGATAAATGGAGAGAATATACACTTTCCCCAGCCTACAAATTGAAAAAGGTGGCCTAGCCCTGCCGAAACAGTGTACCCCCTGGCTGTGGGAGTAATTAGAGAGAAGAGAGTGCATTGCATCACTTTCAGTGGTCCCTCTCTCTCTTCATGAAAAGTAAAGAGTGCACAGAGCCAAAGCACAACATAAAACCATACTACAAACACCAAAGCATTATTGCTTCACTAAATTGCAAGTATAGGATCATCCCAGCCACCCAAATACATATCAAGTCCAATGGATGGTTGGATCACAGCTGGGTTGAGCAAAACATGCATCTATGTGCATATGTCACCCAATATAGAAGGGAAAACATCAGATAGTACCTGGGATAGCCTTGAATGCGTGTCATCCCTTGACCCATGGGCAAATCAGGTATTATCACAAGGGGACAAAGGAATGTTGTGCTCAAATCATTGAGAAAGCATGATATGATGCTATATTTGCCCCTGGGCTCACTGCCTACAGAATATTACACAAGAAAACACACAGAAGCTAGCAAGTAAAATCAGCTAGCTCAGGCACTTGTCAATGATCATATGTGGATAAATCATTGCCTCACTTTGAGTGACACCTGGTTCATCACAGGCCAGGGGTGTGCTAATTGATGCACACAGTATGGGGGAGACACCAAATTGAGAGAAATTATAGCCAATCTCACTGCCAAAGCCAACACAAATCCCTCAACAGAACAAGTATGAGCCCAACTTGCCAAAACATGGCAAGTGTTAACTCAAACACTTGCCTGCAAGTGAATTTAGCCACAGAAATGCAACCCACAAGTTGTATAAAATTTAATACAGCCTCACATCAAATCATAGGCTGGAATTAATCATAACCAACTATCAGTCAAGGCTAAATAAGCCAAGTAATATGCATATGAGTATCAAATGACATGTATCATGCCGAATGACAGCTCAAACATGCATAATTACCAATTCAGCAGTTACAGAAAATCCACACAAAGCAAGAATGCCTCCATACCTCATCAATTCTCTTCAGAGAGAATGTACCAACACTCAGAGTGTGCATTGCATGCTCCCAGGCGTCTATGCCAACACAGTCAACACAAAGTGGCACCAATGAAGGCATGACACCTACAAAGAAGCAACAACAACAGATCAAATACAATGGAGGCATCAAGTAGACTTTGAAGACATAAGAAATCAAGTTTACTCACTCCATACCTCAGCTGGGAACAGTGAAGCCACCATGTTGACCCATGGGTCCCACATGCAGCCCCACTCCCCAGAAAACACAACCAAAGGCTACACAGTCAAGCCTACATGAAATCCAAATCCAAACATCAACTGGAGAAGATCAAATACTCCCCAAATACACTGCCAAGCCTCAGATATAGGCTCAACAGCTATGCACAGATGGAGATGCCATCACAGGTGCATCCACACCATCAAAGCCCAATGAACCATGGATCAGTGACACCTGTCCAAAGTCAATTCTGGCGCCAGAATGTAACCCCTCTCCCAAGCTAGGAGGAGAAGGACACAAACTCCCTCAAATCAACATGACAAGTGGCCCCATGACCCACCTGTCATGAAAACACAGAAATACAAAGTAGACTGGAGTAAACTGTGCCAAATGGCCACTATATTCTACCAATGCCAGATGTCAAATGACTAGTGGATAGTGTACAAGACAGTAAACAAGCCCAAGTGCATGAAGACTTACAAATTGAGACGGCAAGGAGCAAGGAAGCATCTCAGCCCTTCATCAACATTCAAAAATCCCAGAAAATGCCACATGGCAGCATCAAGACAACATCAACACAAACCCTAGGGGTCATCTTCCCCTATAAAACAAGCTCTCCATCGACTGAAGAAGGGGAGGCAAAGTGCTATATTGAAACTCTGCCCATTTTGAAACTCAAGCTATTTTCTGTAAAAAACAAAAGAAGTTTATTTAGTTTTCATACAAGGTAATTAGCAAAAATGTAATATTACAGTTTGAAATAAAGCTTGTTGTATATATTTGTGTTCTATACCTTTCTCTGCATATTTATTTTCCTTATTTATGCCATTATCTCCATTAGCTTATGCACTGTTACATGAAAACCAGTCCAGCATGCATGTCTTGAATCATCAAATAAGTGCATAGAGTTCAATCATCTAGTTCATGGCACCAGCTGCATGAAAAACACCAAAAATATGCATTAATTATCATATACAAGGGCATGTGAAACATAAGAGTGCATATTAATAAAAAAAAAAAGGATAAAAATAAAAAATCTATACCTGCAAAACACCCTCTTCTCTCTTCTGTGCAGCAACCAGGTGGCAAGATCAAGGCAACCAGAGAGGAAGCTTGAAGTGAAGAAGGGTACAAGCCCCTAAAGCTTGCTGTATAAGGGGATGAGAGGGGTCAAGCTAACAGGTGTGCTAGCCATTGAGCAGTCACCTTTGATCTCTCTCTGAACCATGTTTTGAGCTCTCAATGGAGCATAGATCAGATGGGTGTGCTTGCCTCTGAGTAGCCACCCAGAGACTGGTTTGTGCTTCATGGTTCAGTGAGGTGACACAAGTCCCTGTGATAACCAAATCCACTATTCCCCCTCAACCAAGTCTTACAAATATCCCATGTCCAGATAAAGTATCCCTTCACAATCCAGAACCAATGCCAAATGAGACTGTCATGCCATTAGACCATAGTCTCATCCCTTCTTACACCACAAATACCTAGTTATGCTGCCAAAATCATATTAGGAACCATTAGATAACGAAACCATGAGCAACAGACATAAAATGGTCCAAATCAGCCCAATGATCTCTTGTTCATTCCAAAATAGTACCCCACAAAGCTGCTATAATAAGCCAACTTAACCAAATACCTATCAAGCCCCTAATTACCTAGTTATAATGCCCAAATTTGGCTAGGCATGGCTAAATAGTTAAACCCAAAATCAGGAAATGTCAAATTTCGATACACCTAAGTACTGTCCAAGTCAATCAAATTAAGGACCATACAACTCAAGTAGATAGCACTACTACCTAACAAACCAAGATCAACCAACGAATTAGTGCCCACACAGCCAAGTTGGGTTTGATTATCACAGGAAATTGGGTAACTCACGGCTTAAGGGTTTTACCTCAAATTGATGCTCAAATCGACCCGAGGTACTTCTCTGGTTGCTCAATCGTGCCGCCGATTGGCCCCACACGGTCCAATTTTGGACGCAAAGGCACTGTCGAAAAATCCCAAATCGAACACAGTGACTTCCTCTCCAACCTTATCTAGCGAGAAGCAACCAAATCGACCAGCTGAGAAGGAAAGAGGAAGACACGACGATCTCACCGGCACCTCTCGCCGGCCAAATGGCTCTCATATCGCGGAAATCGAGTCGACCACGAAGGTTTGACTCGAGTCAACCTCTCGTCGGAGGAGACGAAGAAGAAAGAAAGAAAGAGAGAAAGAAAAGAAGAGTGTTGCGTTGAAACATTGACCAACACGAATCTCCGACAGATCAAAGGAAAATGCTGGATGTACGTGGTGCATGGTACGCCTAGTCACTGATAGCGGGACCCACAATGTCAGGATTCAGATCCGTCGGTGCACAGATACGTGCGTGAACCAGTGGATTCAACCCACTCACTTCAGCGACTTCGCTCGATCTTCTGTGGCGCCATACGTGCAACGAGTCCCTGACACCCAGAACATGAAACACCAAATCCCTTGACCAATCAGAATTTTCTAAAATCGTTGAGACTTCAAAAATGCTTTAAAAATAGCTAGAAGGGTCAAAAAATTACAAAAAAATACCAAAATGTTCAGAAAATTACAAGGAACGTTTTTGTATAAGGCTTCAATACCAAATTCCAAAAGAAAAGGGAATTTAATTCAACATCATTAATTTCCCTTAAAAAAGAAAATGTCATTAAAAATGTCTTAAAGACCAAATTGACATTAAAAACATGATGAAATTAAAAGTTTAAGTGTTTCAACCGCTTGGACAACAGGTACACTTGGACAACAGGTACTTTGAATTATCAGGGATTGACATTCCCGACATCCCAGATTAAAATCAAAAGGCCCTGGGTAGACAAACCAAAACCAAAACCCAACTCGAGAATAGTTCTAAAACATCCACAACTCAAATGAACTCTACACAGCTTCCAAGCTCAGAGATCCTTAAAACCAACCCTACCCCGAATCCTAAGGCAGCAAAATTCAAGGAGCCTGAAGATCCGCCAAAACAACATTAAATCTTCTACTTAGGCCCAAAAGCCAAGTCCAAAGATACTTCGACCCAAAAGTCAAGTCCAGAAATACTTAGACTCAAAAATCAAGTCCAGAAATTAAATCCCAGGGAACATACACCCTCTAGAAAACCAAATACCCAAAAATGTCTGAAAGCCAGGGCTATTAAACTAAAAGTGTTTAAAGCCTTAGAAACGCAAAACAAGACTCAAGTGACCTGAACTTTGTAACACATCTTGACGCCAGGGTCTAAAACGCTTAAACCAGACCTTAAAACGCTAAAAGATTAAAAGTTCAAATACGTCAGTAAACGACTGAGGCTATAACACGTTCAAGAACCGAAATTTCTACACGCTAGAATGCCTGAAACTCTCAACATGTTCGATAACCTTAGCCTCGACACGTCGACAGTAAACTTAAGCCTCAGACACGTCTTAATACCGAAGATCCAACACGTCCAAGATACTGGCTCTTCAAAACGTCACGAGACCGAGGCTTTATACGTTTATACTTGTTCTCACATACACGCGACGCGTCTCGGATATGGGAATAGCAAGTCTTAAAAATGATCTAATACCTAATCGGTCAAAGATCTACCAGATCACGTTAAATACAGAAAAGACTGCCCGTGCAGTTCTTTTGAAATTTAAATCTTCTTCTCTTCACAGTCACCACAGCACATCACATGCGTTCATGTCATCATAAGACGTTCAACCTGCATTTACACTCATTGTCAGTTTACTTTACTCGTCAATATGGTTGTTTCAAACGACCATTTAACAAACTTAGACACACTTGATATGCCCAATCTATTAACATCTCCGATCTAGAGGTTCTCTCGACTTGGTTCAGAAATAATTAACAGTAGGGGCTTGCGCTTACTGGAAGGAAAGGACCCGCAACAAATAATCAAACTCTCGAAACCCCTGAGATCGCTACGGTATCCTCATCCTTTGTCAGGCGGGTATTGGTAGTCGTATCCCAAGGAGTTCGAGGGGTATCTGATCCGTATTTTTTTCACCCCCACGGAGGTATCCATAAATCCTAACCGAGGTGCGGACCCGAAAAAGTGCGAGACAACATGTTTGCCAAGATCGGCAGTGAGATGCAACAATATTGCAACTCTTGAAATAGATTGCGTGTGCACAACGGCCTCCCCAAACAATGGAAAAATAAAATAAAATAATAAGATGAATGCATTCCTGGAATCCGGCCAAAATGTTAGTTTCGGATTGTTAGTTTCGGATTTTCAAAATCCGATCAAATTGAATATGACAAAATATTTGATCGGCAAAAATTTACAGATTGTTAGTTTCGGATTTTCAAAATCCGATCAAATTGAATAGGACAAAATGTTTGATCGGCAAAAATTTAAGATTGTTAGTTTCGGAATCTCAAATTCCAGAATTAGTTTTGGAATCTCAAATTCCAGATTCCGAAACTAGCTAGTTTCGGAATTCCAGATTTCGAAACTAAGCAGAATTAGTTTCGGAATTTCAGATTCCGAAACTGCGCAGTCATTTTTAAATTTTTGATTAAAAATGAATTATTTTAAAATTTCTTAATTAATTAAGGTTAGTTATAATTTTTTTGGCTTCCAAGCTCCTATCACACTTTTTCTCAGGCCCAAATATATAATTTTTTGGACCGGATAATATCTCTTTTTATAATAAATTCTGAAATGTACCGATTCGATTTCGGGATTTGAATATGAAATATCGAATTTCTCCTGCTTTTAATATTGGATGCTTACCTTACCTTAGCAAAATATTCCTCTCCAGATTCGGTATGTGAAACAGGCGTATTACAAGAATCACCATACGAAACGCATTTTTTAACATGAATATTTTATACTGATATAATTCATGAAAAACTAGCTGCATGGAAATATATCGCTCTTTAAGTTGAACAAGATCAACCGTTTAAATTTGATGCTTGAATTTTAAAATTCTGAAGTATTGATGAAATTTAAAGTTGTGACATTTTGGTGGTATTGAAAAGTGGTGGCATTGGAATCTTACTCATTTATAAATGAATAGCTGTTGAAGATGGTAATTTCACTATTAACTGTATTAACAAAAAAAAAATAGTCAACAAGTATAAAAAATTGAATCAGCACCCTAACTACATCAATCTAAATATAATTAGACAGACGCTTTGTATCCGGAGGATAACGTCTCTAAACGATGTTCGTGTGTAAGCTACAAGTAGGGCTGTCAAACGTGGTCAACGATCACGGAAATGGTCGTAATCGTTATCGTTTTGTTTAATTAAACAACACAGATTAATTAATCGTTAACCAAATCGTTTATCAAACGGCACAAAATTAGATTTCGTTAATTGTTTCTTTTTATTAAACGATATAAACGATTTAACGTTTATGTTTTCCATTTACAATAAACAATATATTAAATAATGAAAAATTTCCTCCACTTATTTCAAAAAATAAATAAATAACGAAAATGGAAGTGGGGACTGTACTAATTCTCAGAAAAAAAAACTTTGCTCAAATTATCAAAAGGGGAAAAAAATAGATGAACGAACATGGAATTAGATCATAAATCATCCAAGCAATTTGTCAAGAAAAATTCATTCTTCTTTGAGAAACAATTTACATACAACATCTATACCAAAAAAAAAAAAAAAATGAATAAACATTCATCCCCAAATTGTACAGACCTGAACAGACCACTCCATCTTCCTTGTCGAACCTCATCCCATTTTCAGAGTTGGGCTCCAACCCACCCTGTCAGCAACCAACAACCCCCTTCTCCACTCCTCCAGTTAGAATCCATCTTCTTCATTAGCAACCAGAAAATCCTTCTCTACCTCGTCAGCAACCATGGTAGCAACCCCCTTCTCTATTGGCATGTAGGCTCTGCCACCCGATCTCCACCCTTCAGGCTCCAGCTTCTCCTAGGCTTCCATCTTCCACACAAGAGATGATGCTGAGGCGCCGTCAAGTAGTTGAGGATGGTGCTTGTCTCTTGCGGCTGTGCAATAGAAGTGGTAGGAGGGTTTGTCGTCGTCGAGATAGAGAAGCGGAGAAGAGAGGTGTCGCCGACACCGTGCGTGCGAGAGAGAGGGAAAAAAAGAAGAGAATGAGCGGCGGGATTCAACCAGTTAGGGACCTTAGGGTTTGTCGATCACAACCCTCGTATCCTCCGTCAGATTTACACCAAATCTCTCTGCTATTGTTAAAAATTCTAACCCCATAGAATTACCTACAGTAAAACGAAATAACGCAAACGACATAACCCCAAACCGTTTGCGTTTCATTAATTAAACAAAACGTGGTGCTGATTCCGTTGTTTGTTACGTTTAATTAACGCAACTAACTTTATTTCCGTAAATCGTTATGTTAGACATTAACGTCACGGAATAACGTCCAAAACCCTTCCGTTGACAGCCCTACTTACAAGGCATAGCAAATCCAAATTTTTGTGGGAACCTGTGCAAATCCATCCATATGAGAGCTCTTATTTTATTTATTTATTATTTATTTATTTGGGAAAGGAGTGAAGAGCATTTCACCGGTTATCAATTCTTCATTCCTTTAATTAAGACCAAATAAATGTTTATTATTTCATGTTGTACAAGTAAATTGTTGACTTTGGAAAACTACGTATTGGCTGCCTAGTAGCATTAAGAGACACATGATAACACCCACTTAAAAGTGAATAATATATTTGATACGTCTAGCTTAGTAGAGAGATCAACAATAGGTAGAGATTGAGATTGAGAGAGATGAAAGTAGATCTTTATTGATGATAATTGGAGATTACAGTGAGTAGTGTGTATGTGTGTGTGCATGAAGTAAATGTCCAACCCCCTTTACAATGTTCTACCCCTGCTATATATAGGCCTCGAACAGAGATCCGCCTTGCTGACGTCACCCAACAACGGTTATAACCACTTGTGCCACTTGTTCGTCCCGAGCTGTTAGGGGTCTTTCAACCCTCACGTCGGGAAGCTTTCCCTCCAATCCGAGAAGTTATTCAGGCATTCTTCTTAACATCTCGGATCCAGATGCTCTAGTGGGTCCCGGCTGGGTAGTTCAGCTCTAACCGTCTGGTCCCCTCTAAGATCCCTTTGCGTTTCGTATTTTCCGCTTCTTTTTGGTTTCCCGCCTAATTTTTCCTTTTCGCTTCTTCGAATGGCTTCTTCAATCTTTCTCTGGCTGGGCCTTGTACCTGGCCTTTTTGTTAGCCTATTTCGGATTGGGCCTATTGCGCCAGATCCTATCATAAGCCCTTGAACTTGTGAAGAGTTTACTCTTCGGAAGTTGTTAAATATACAGCCGAGCTCTTGAACCTTAAGACTATATCCGAGATGTATTATCAAGCCCTTGAGCCTTAGCTCAAGATACCACTCGAGACATGTCTCCGAGTTCTTGAATCTTAACTCAAAACTATACCCTAAAAGTATCACCAAGCCCTTGAGCCTTAGCTCAAGATGCCATTAGAGATATATCGCCGAGTTCTTGAACCTTGATTCAAGATTACACCCGAGAAGTATCATCGAGCCCTTGAGCCTTAGCTCAAGATGCCATTAGAGATATATCGCCGAGTTCTTGAACCTTGATTCAAGATTACACCCGAGAAGCATCACCGAGCCCTTGAGTGTTAACTCAAAAGTAACTTCTGAAATATATCGTCAAATTTCTGAACTATTTCAGCTCTCTCTGATGATCCGAGATGTTTCACTTTATTGGAGACTTAGCCTTTAAGTCTCTTTACCCCTTACATCCTTTGTCGTTTCATCTGCCATCATTTAAGATGGGGGGGACACGTGTCTTCTTCTCATTCCCTTAGAGACTGCGCACCTCCTTTTGTCTCTCTTGGGATTACCGCGCTCCCGCCTTTTCCCTCGTGTTTTTCGCCTTCTACACCCTTCCGACTCTTCTTTCTCTCTCTCCTCTTCATTCTGACATTTCTTTCTCTTCTTTCTCTCTGACGCTTCTTCTTCTTCTTTCTTTCACAACTTCATTCTTGCTCCCTGTGTTGGTCATCAACTAGCTTCGGTTACAGCGTTCCATTCCCTTCGGCTTTTTCAACTCATCTCTGGTGATCGCCGGAACCGCCATTAGCAGGTAAGCTTCTTCTCTTTTCCCTTATTTTGTTTCGGGTACTTCATTACGATCTTCTTGTTGGTTTTGACATTGGTATCCAATTATACAACTAGGCCATGGCTCGTCAAACCTTAGCCTTTGACTGTTCATATGCCGCCTTATAAACACCTGGGTTCACTTCTTAACCCTAGTTAAAATTGCACTTATCTTTCTTTTTGTCATGGCTAAGGAAGATATACCCTCTATTATTTATCTGGGTCTCAGTGTTTAGAAGGGTTTCTTAATCTTCTTATTGATTTTTTCTTTGCTGCCTGGTACCAATTTCTGTTCTTGTACCTGATTTTACTCTTGTACCTGTTTTCTTATGGTACTAGAGTGCACTGTAGAGCCAGTCTTTTGTTGTTCTTTTGAATAGCACAAGGTTTTTCCTAGTATGTGCTATGATAATGGTGTTTATCACGATACCAGCGTGTTGCAGTGTTGGTACCAGTAACAATATTGGTACGTCCTAATGTTGGTACCGGTGATGATATCTGCATTCTTGATTTTCTTTGCTACTACCAAGTGTTGCATTTTTAATTTGTATCACGGCCCTCATTCTTATATTATCTCGTTAACATCTCCTGATGTTTGCTTTGTTACCAGACATGTCTTCTAAAGATAAGGGTGTTGATCAAACTGCTGGAAGTAGCTCGGGTACTGCTGCTGAAAAGCATAAATCTACTCAAGTTGATAAGGATACTATTCAAACCGATGGAAGTGGTTCGGGTGCTATTACCGACAAACAAAAACTACTCGGGCTGCCCCGAAAAAAGAGATGTTTCGTCGGGCCACTCGCCCATTGGATAAAATTTTTATTAAGGCAGCCACTTTCCAGTCCCTTCCTTGGGAGGATGAAAAGGAAGTTCTCGCGTTCTCCGAATCACTGGGATTAGGAGAACCTGAAGCTCTTGCTGTCGCTAACCCTGAAGATCGCCCTTATGATGATGCTCGAGGAGCGGTGCTATTTTGGAAAGTAGCCAAGTGCGGTTTTCGCCTGCCTCTTTCTGATTTTGTGCGTAGCATTCTGACTCTTCTCGATATTCCTCCTGGGCAATTGCACCCTAGCGCCTGGTGCAATGTCTATTCCTTCGAAAAATTTCTCACTACTTATGCCCCAGCCTTAGGTCTTCCCCAAGTGCCTCCTTCTCTTAGCCTTTTTGGGCATTACTTCACTTTCAACAAAGCGCATGATATGTGTTCTATTCGGGCTCGTTCGAATACTCCCCTTTTTTTTAACAAAATACTCAAGATAGACAACTGGGAGGATAGGTTTTGCTTTTTGCAAGAACCTTTTTTGAACATTTTTCAAATAGCTCCGAAATGGAACAAAGATCGTGACACTTTTAACAAAGTGGTTTTTGAAAAGCTCACTGTTCCAGAGTATGCCTTTACTACTCGACTTCAAGCCATGCTAGAAACTCGAGGACTCGTTCGCATGGCCTTCACTGGGGTATCCGAGGTAGATGAAATTATGTCTTTGATAGATCCCCGAATTGGTATCCCTGCCTCCGTGCCCACACGTGCTCAGAAGAGGAAAGCTGGGACCGCTGCTGCTGCCGAAAGTCGCAAAAAAAAGACCATTGCCAAGGCTCAAACCCCTGTATTCCCCGAGAGAAATGAGGAATCTACAGGTAATGATTCCGAGAAATCTAATGAAGATCCGCCTCTCATCCGCAAAAAGAAGGGTTCCGCTCAGCTTCAGACACCTGTGCTCCCTGAGATAAATGAGGAGTCTGTTGGTAATGATTCCGAAAAGACCGTTGAGGATCCTCCTCCATTCAAATCTAACCAAGAAGTTAGCATGGTTGGAAAGGTTTCGGATTTCCAGATGGGTTCTTTAGACCAAGAAACCACATCTCAAGTTCTCGACACTTCTGACAACAAAGAGGGGCCTTTATTGATAGAATTAACAGACGATAATGATGATGTCTTGTTTGAAGTCAAGACTCGTAAAAAATCTCGCCAATCTGCCCCCATCATTCCAGTGTCCAATCCGGCCCCACGTATTGCTCCAACGTCTGGACTCGAGGTCTCCATCCCATCTTCTTTGGAGTTGGTCCCATTGAGTATGCAGAGGGATTTCGACCGAGAGTGTCCCGCCACTCCCTGCAGGGATCAATTTTTGGGCAGTGACGACGACATGATGCCTAAGAGTCATCCTTCTACCTCCTATGCAGCTTTCTCTCCTGAAGCTGCCCGAGTTCATGTCGTGACTTCCACTTTGCGGGCTGGTTCTCCGACTTCTGCTCGACTGCCTTCTTTATTGAACGAGTTAGTGGGAGCTTTTGAAGGCAAGGATGTCAGGATCGCTCAGTTGGAGAAGGAGTTGGCGGATGAGAAGCGGAAGGCAAACGATTTACAATCTCAACTTGACTCTAGGCATAAAGAATGGGAAAATTTATTGGGAGAAATGATGGACAATGCTAAAGAACTTGACGCCAGAAATAAGGATTTATCACTGGCGAACGCTGAACAAGCTCAGAAGCTTGACAACTTTGAGAGTTTTCGGCATATTATTCTGCTCAAGTTCGATTGTACTCTTCGGAAACGGGATCTGGCTATCTCTCAACTACATGACATTCGCTCCGAGTTGGTTATCGAGAAGGATAAAAGAGTTGCTCTTGAGAAAGATGTGGATAACTTAAAAACTCAAGTGGATAACTTATCATCTCTTGTTGTCTCTCTTACCATCGACAAGGAAGTAGCGAGTTCATTTAAAGAAGAGAAGAGAGAGCAGTTATGTAAGGAACATCTGAGTGATTTTCTTAGTTCTCGTGCTTTTAACAGAGCTTCGGCTATCAAACAGGCTCCCACTTTCCGACAAGCTCTAATTGATGCTGCCCGTGACTTGCAACCTTATTTCCCTTTCACTGATGAGGAATTTGGTATTCCCGACATCTCCACGATGGAAGAATTGCCAGATGTTTCTAAATGTACTTGGTATCGTCCTAAGGATCGTCTAATTGACGAACATGGAAAAGCTCTCGGAGGCAGGATTTTCCTGAAGGAAGTGGGATGTGTTCCCGCTCATCCTTGGCCTGAGGATACGGTTCCTTGGCCTGCAGATGTGCCTAAGCCTTCAGTTCCAGAAGAGTGAAGTACTCGGATTTAGTTAGTTTTGGGTTTTTTGTTGTCTATTGACTGTTGTAAGATTATAACTTCATCTCGCTTGTGCGAGAACTATCTTTATCGTCTTATAATAGATACTTCTTTACTGCATTTCGAATGTTTATTTGTTTCATTGTTTTTATGACGAACTGCACATTTATCATACATGCCCTTTTGAAATGTTAAAAATATCTTTCGTACTTTTGCGAAATGGCATTAAGTCATTCCCGAGAACTACATTATTCTCCCAGAACCAAGTCGAAAAATTGAAAATAAATTCATAACAAGAATTAATCACATTAGAATATACGCGATGTTATACTTCTTATACTTTTTCGAGAACTGTGCTATTTCCGAGAATTATGTTATTCTTAGAGCAAAGTCGTAACATGAAACTAAGTCACGATACGAACTATTATAGCAAGAAATGAAGTCATAAAATTAAAATATATCCACGAAATGTTATATTTCGTACACTCTCGCGAGAACTCTTTCATTCTCGAAAGGTAAACACATTTTTTACATTTTTCCGAGATCACTCTAAAATTAATACCTAAAAGATACATCATTCCGACATCTTTTAACTATTAATCTCTTTTTCGGGTCTCCTTTGTTGAAGATACTGTTAGACGAAGGCCACACTGAAAGGTGCGCCTTATCTTAGTGATGTAGTTTCTACCTCCGGACTCTTTGAGTGCGACGAGGTAACCAAAAGCCCATTGGTAGGTGAGAAACCCTTTGATGGGTGTCTTCTGGCGCTCGTTTGCTCGCAGAGGCAGACCTTCATCACTTGAAAGATGTGCCAAGTTGAATCACGTGAGGAATAGCTAACTTTGTTTCGTCAGCTATTCTACTGGATTGTCAACTTGGCTTCAGCTATTCTACTAGATTATCTATATGAAAATTTTAAGGTACTTCACTTTTTTCTTCTTTTTCATCATTTCACCGTTTGGAAACAAGGGAAATGATAAAGGAGAGGAACAAGAGAAAGGGGTGTGTTGAGACTTAGAGTTTGTATCCCTATTTATAATGACGATGACTTGAAAGGTTAGGTGATTTCTGATCACTTCACGTGATTTATGTTCGGTTTCAGTAACTTTTCTTCTTTTCTCTGACACAGTGTAAAAAGTTTTCTTGTCTTTTATGTATGTTTCAATAAAGACTTAAATGATGTACGAAAGTGTCAGATTTTTCGAGAACGTATTGGCTCATAAAAAGAACATATACGCGTTAAGTTTCACGTTTTGTTTATTCAAGAAGTCCATAGGATGCGCTTACTCCGAGATCTAGTCTCAAGGAGGTTCACGACTGATTCTTATGGTGACGACCAATCCGAGAATTCCATAGGATGCGCTTACTCCGAGATCTCGTCTCAAGGAGGTTCACGACTGATTCTTATGGTGACGACCAATCCGAGAACTCCATAAGATGCGCTTACTCCGAGACTTAGTCTCCAGGAGGTTCACGGCTGATTCTTATGGTGACGACCGATCCGAGAATTCCATAGGATGCGCTTACTCCGAGATCTCGTCTCAAGGAGGTTCACGACTGATTCTTATGGTGACGACCAATCCGAGAACTCCATAAGATGCGCTTACTCCGAGACTTAGTCTCCAGGAGGTTCACGGCTGATTCTTATGGTGACGACCAATCCGAGAACTCCATAAGATGCGCTTACTCCGAGATCTCGTCTCAAGGAGGTTCACAACTGATTCTTATGGTGACGACCAATCCGAGAACTCCATAAGATGCGCTTACTCCGAGACTTAGTCTCCAGGAGGTTCACGACTGATTCTTATGGTGCCGACAACAATCTGATATTTTCAACATCTTTGTTCCATTCATTACAAATTACAAAATACAAGAATGTAAACTGCAACTGAAAAGAAAAATCTGAGAAAACTTTAAACTACG
The DNA here is from genome assembly GCA_027725995.1 of Rhynchospora tenuis. NCBI lineage: Eukaryota > Viridiplantae > Streptophyta > Magnoliopsida > Poales > Cyperaceae > Rhynchospora > Rhynchospora tenuis. The sequence goes on along the minus strand of JAMRDG010000072.1, from coordinate 93,738 downwards.
GTACATTTTCCCAAAAATTTTAAACATAGGACAAATAAACTGGTATTCACACATAGAACTTCCTGAGATGTGCAGCATTCCAAGCATTTGGTATTTTCTTTCCTTGCATGTCTTGCTGATGATATGCCCTTCCTTCAATCGACTTAGTCACTTCAAATGGTCCTTCCCAGACAGGATCCAACTTCCCCACGGGTTTCCCAGTTGCTTCCACCTTCCTTAGTACCCAATCTCCAGGTTGAAAATGTTTTGGAGCAACTCGCTTATCAAAATTCTTCCTCATCTTCCTTTGATAATCTTCTGCCTTGACTTTATCTTCCTCTCTTAATTCATGTATCATTGTCAACTCTTGTTCACGCTTGATGCCGTTTGAAGACCATTCATAGGAAATAGTGCGCAAAGATGGATGCACAATTTCCATGGGTGTGACTGCTTCCATCCCATATACCATTGCAAAAGGAGAATGACCAGTGGCTGTGCGAGGTGTTGTTCTATAAGCCCATAATATTTCATCAAGGTACTCGGGCCAAGTGTTCTTACTTCCTTCGATCTTCTTTTTTAACCCTTCCAAGATAGTTCTGTTTGAGACTTCTGCTAAACCATTGGATTGAGGGTGGCAGACTGAGGATGTACATGATCTGATCCCGAGACCTTTACAAAAATCTTGGAAAGGTGTTCCCGAGAATTGAGTTCCATTGTCCGAGATGATTGTGTGGGGAAGGCCATACCTGTACACTATCTGATGTCGGACAAAATCAACCACCTTCTGAGAAGAAATGGTTGCCAAAGGTTTTGCTTCAATCCATTTTGTGAAGTATTCTACCGCCACCACCAAGAACTTCACATTTCCTTGACCTTGTGGGAACGGCCCCAATAAATCTATCCCCCATACGTCGAAAGGCCATGGGCTGGCTATCGATTGCATGGCATGGGGTGGTTGTCGAGGTATACGGGAATGGAATTGGCACTTCTCGCATCTTCTTATGAATTCTTCTACATCTCTCCTTAAGGTAGCCCAATAAAATCCAGCTCTTATTATTCTGTTGCTGAGCGATTTCATCCATTGGTGACTTCCACATATTCCTTCATGTATCTCGCTCATGAGTTCATCTGCCTTGGTTCGTCCCACACATGTCAACCAAGGGATTCCATACCCTTTCTTGAATAGGTTTCCATCCATGATGGTGAATTCTAAGGCCCACCTCTTCACTTTTCTTGCAACTTTTTGGTCATCTGGCAACTTGTTATTGTTGAGAAAATCCCACAACAGTGCATACCATTCGTCCCCGACTTCTATCACATATACTCCCAACTCCAACACGTCAATACTCGGGGAAGGAATTTCCAACATAACTATTGGTTTGTCTCTATCTAAGTCGCTCTCTTTTGCCAGTTTTGACAGCGCATCGGCTGTCTCATTCTGTGTTCTCGGGACATATTCAACTGACGCCATCTCAAAAGTTGCAATGATTGCCTTTACCTTCTCCAGGTATAAGATGAGTTTTTCATTGGTTGTTGCATACTCGCCACTGATCTGGTTAACCACCAATTGTAAATCCGTGTGCACTTTTACTCTTTTGGCCCCAGTAGCTTCAGGTAGTCGCAGACCCGCTAGCAATGCTTCGTACTCAGCCACATTATTGGATACGTTGAAGGTTAAATGTATCGCATAATGAAACTTTTCTCCTTTGGGTCCAATGATCTCGACTCCGACTCCAGAACCTCTTTCTGATGCAGCTCCATCAACATATACATTCCAAACTTCATCTTTGGAAGAGAGTTCTGAAGACCTAGCTGTACACTCCACCACGAAGTCAGCTAGAATTTGACTCTTGTACGCAGTTCTCGGGATGAATGTGACATCATACTCCGACAACTCAACTGCCCATTTTAATAATCTTCCTGCCACATCGAGTTGTCCCGAAGCTCTGCTTAAAGGTAGTTCTGTGAGTACTTTGATTGGGTGAGCTTGAAAATAAGGTTTGAGTTTTCGTGAAGCTATCATGACTGCAAAGGCTGCTTTCTCTACAAGTGGGTATCTGGTTTCTGCATCTCGGAGAACCCGAGATATGATGTACACCGGTTTTTGTATGCCTTTTTCTTCTCTCACCAAGGCAGCGCTTACTGCGGTGTCTGATGCTGCTATGTAGAGATATAAAGTCTCTCCTTTCAACGGTCGGCTGATGATTGGTGGTGTTGCTAGGTATTCCTTTATTTTGGTGAATGCTTGTTGGCACTCTTCGGACCATTGGAATTTCTTGTTTTTCTTGAAGGTTTGGAAGAAAGGTTGGCATATTTCGGCAGACTTCGAGATGAACCTTCCTAGAGTTGCTATGCGGCCTGTGAGTTCTTGAACCGCTTTGATAGAACTCGGTGGTTCCATATCCATGATTGCTTGACATTTACTCGGGTGCACTTCGATTCCCCTTTCCGAGACTATGAAGCCTAAGAACTTCCCACTTGCCAAGCAGAAAAAACTTTTCTTCGGGTTGAGACGCATTCCGACCGCCTTCATCTTTGTAAACACTTTGTCGAGATGTTCTATATGTTCCTGACCCGAACAGCTTTTGATCACCATGTCATCGATATATGCCTCCATGATGTTGCCCAACTCTTCTTTGAAAAGCTTGTTCACCATTCTTTGATACTCTGCACCTACATTCTTCAAACCAAAAGGCATTACCTGATAGCAATACAAACCTTTCTCGGTCAGGAAGCTGGTTTTCTCTTCGTCTTCGGGGTGCATTTTTATCTGGTGGTAGCCAGCATTAGCATCGACAATGCTGAGATGTGTGAATCCAGCTGTTGAGTCCACCATTGCATCAATACTCGGGAGAGGGAATGGGTCTTTTGGGCATGCTTTGTTGAGATCTGTGAAGTCGATGCACATGCGCCACTTGTTATTGGGTTTTGGTACAACTACAGGATTTGCTAGCCATTCAGGACAGGTCACTTCCCGAATAAACCCTGCTTCCAACAACTTATTTACCTCATCCTCAATTATCTTTTTCCTGTCATTCCCAAACTTTCTTTTCCTCTGATGAACAGGTTTGTGGTTTGGGAAAAGCTTGATGCGATGCTCCGCTACATTTCGGCGTATGCCAGGCATCTTGCCTCCTTCTTCAACGAACACATCAGCATTTTTCTGCAGACATGCTTTCACTAATTCTCAGTCTTCAAGACTTAGAGCGGTCCCTATTTTGGTGACTATTCCTGGTCCCAATTCAACCTCCTCTACTTCTTCCACAGGTCCACCTGAGCCAGGCGGCTTGGTTTTCTTTGTCACCGCTTCCTTTTCTATCTGTGCCACATGACTTCCCAAAGCTACTTGGTAGCAATCCCTGGAAAGTTGTTGCTCTCCCCGAGAAATTCCTACCCCTTCCCTTGTTGGGAACTTAATCATCAAGTGTTTTGTTGACGCGATTGCTCCGATGTTGTTGAGGGATTTTCTGCCCAATATTGCATTGTAAGCAGAAGTTGCATTAACCACTATGAACTTTATTTTTGTTGAAACATCTCGAGGAGCTTCCCCGAATACAACATCCAACTCAATAGTTCCCAAAGGTACTACTCGGTCTCCTGCAAAGCCGACAAGTGGAGTGTGCATTGGGGTAAGTGGGAATGTGGCTAGATTTAACTGCTTCAATGCATCGAAGTACAAAACATCTGCCGAACTTCCCGTATCCACTAAGATCCTTTTAACTCTTGTTCTATGAATTCTCAGCATTAACACAATGGCATCATCATGTGGGTATCTCACTCCTGCACAGTCTTCTGGACCGAAGGAAATTTGTGATTCAATCAGAGACCCGGCAGCATGCAAATGAAACACTTCATATCGGGAGGGAGTATTTGTATTCCTTGAGTTTGCATAGAATGCTCTCCCCTTGATTGTGTCGCCACCAGAGGCATCTCCTCCTGCTATGTAAGCGATAACAGGTGAAGCTTCTCGCTCTTCTTGACCATTGGTTGGGTTGTTATTCCGAGAAGTCTGAACATGTGCTCGATTAGGACGCGAATCATTCTTTTTCCAGTTGTTTGGCTTGTAAGGTCTTTTTGTAAATGGTTCCCCTTCTTTGTTTTTCTCGAGATATCTTTCTAATAAATGAGTTTGCCTTATCAACCTTTCAATCTCATCTTTTAAATTTAGACAATCTCGGGTATGATGTCCAACGCTTCTATGATAATGACAGAAGACACTTTTGTCTATTTGTTCGTCAGCTTTTAGAGGAGGAGGTTTGTCCAGCTCTTTACTGTCCCTAATTGCAAAAAACATCTCTTCCCTAGATGCATTTGTTATATGATAATTTGTGTAAAAAGGGGTGTAGTCTTCGCCAGTTCTCTTGTAAGAGGAGAGCTTGTAAGTTGGCCCTTTGACCTGTCTGTTTTTTCTCTTGTTTCTCGGGGACGGGCTCCTCCTTTTACGAGGTGAATAACTTCGATGGCGGTTTTGCTGAACATGTCTCGGGCTGTTCTGATCTTGATATCTTCCCATATTTGCTGCATCTTCCTCTGCCCTAATGACCTGGTCAGCACATTCTCTGAACTCTTCAAGAGTTCGACAGCCTTTCTTCACCAACTCGTATCTCAGATTACCACTTCTTAGCCCTTGTATTGCTGCTGCCAACACCAACTTCTCGTCGAAGTCTGTTGTTACTTTGTTTACTTCTGCCGAGAATCTCGCGAGGAATTCCCGAGAAGTTTCATATTGTTCTTGTTTTAAAGAGAGGAGACTAGCACATCTAACAGCTGGGGGTCTGAGTCCTCCAAACCTCTTTAAGAATTTTCTCATCAAATCATTGTAATCTGTTATGGAACCTCTTGGAAGTTGTGCGTACCAATCCCAAGCTGGCCCAACTAGTCGGGTAGGGAACACGAGACACATCACTCTCTCTGAGGCTCCATTTAATGCCATTGTTTCCCGAAAACTATAAGCAAAGGAGTGTGCATCCCCAGCTTTGTTACTGGGATATTTGTCTAGATATGAGAAGTCCTTCATATCAATTTTTCTCTTTCCTCTATATAAGTGTGCTGCCAGTGCTCCTGGGGGAGGTGATTGTGAGTTGTATGAATCTGGGCTGCTATCCTCATTGTTATTGCGATCTTTTCTCGAGGAAGGTCGACCCCGAGAAGAGTTGTTGTCCACTTGTTTTTTCTTCAAATGAGTTTCTTGGATGTTTTGTTGTGGCGTTGGTTCGACTGGAGTAATCGGTGTATTTCGGGTTTGTGGAGGTGGTGGGGGTTGTGGAGCTGGAGGGTATCGTGGAAACTCTTGATACATATGAGGTGCGATGTATTGATATGGATGTGCTTGGAAAGTTGCTGGATGATGTTAATAGTATTGGTATTGCGGGTGAAGATTGTGATTTTCTCGAGTCCATTGGTATGGGTTATTACATGATCCTTGCATCATGTGAGGATTCCATGTATTTGCTTGGTGATATCCCCACGAGTTGTAGGGGTATTGGCCTACTTGAGTGTAACCTGATGGTGCAACTTGAGGTACTGGGATTTGTGAAGTTGTGGTGTTCTCTGCTGATGTATTAGATTGTTGAATAGGATGAGGTGTGGGTTGAACCACAGATTCAACAACTGGAGGTGTGGGAGTTGACGATGCTATGCCTTTTGGCGGAGCGACATTGATGTGCACTCCCTGATCTGTTGGTGGAGCTTGTGTTAGATTGGATCTAGCTGCATGTGTTGCTGATGTTTCTCCTACTTGTGTAGCTGTTGTATTGTCAGATCGAGCTAGATCTGGCATTCCAAGGGCTCTAGGTTGTTGAGATACTCCCTTCGCGGGCCTTGGATCTGGAGTTGCTTGATCTGTGTTGAGAGAAATTGGAAATGCATCGATTGTTGGCATTCCTAATTGTGTTTGCTGAACTGCCTGTATAGATCTTGGATCAGGTATCATTGGATCTACACTGACAGAGCTTGGTAATTCTTCAACCACTGGCATTCCAAGTTGTGCGTGTTGGACTGCATGAGCCATTGACTTTGAAGTTGCGATTTGGGCGTTGCATGTTGAATCTGCCATCGCAAATTCAAAATCAAGATTTCGTGGATTAACCACGCCTCGAATCTCACTCATCAAGATTTGATGCTGAGAGTGATGAACACTGAGGTTTTCTCTGATTTATCACTCTAGCCACGATTTTCAGGTGGGCGCCAGTTGATACGTCTAGCTTAGTAGAGAGATCAACAATAGGTAGAGATTGAGATTGAGAGAGATGAAAGTAGATCTTTATTGATGATAATTGGAGATTACAGTGAGTAGTGTGTATGTGTGTGTGCATGAAGTAAATGTCCAACCCCCTTTACAATGTTCTACCCCTGCTATATATAGGCCTCGAACAGAGATCCGCCTTGCTGACGTCACCCAACAACGGTTATAACCACTTGTGCCACTTGTTCGTCCCGAGATGTTAGGGGTCTTTCAACCCTCACGTCGGGAAGCTTTCCCTCCAATCCGAGAAGTTATTCAGGCATTCTTCTTAACATCTCGGATCCAGATGCTCTAGTGGGTCCCGGCTGGGTAGTTCAGCTCTAACCGTCTGGTCCCCTCTAAGATCCCTTTGTGTTTCGTATTTTCCGCTTCTTTTTGGTTTCCCGCCTAATTTTTCCTTTTCGCTTCTTCGAATGGCTTCTTCAATCTTTCTCTGGCTGGGCCTTGTACCTGGCCTTTTTGTTAGCCTATTTCGGATTGGGCCTATTGGGCCAGATCCTATCAATATTTAATTACTAATTAAGCTCTTTAAAGTTTTGCTGACTTAGTATAAAACCATGGGAACATTTGTTTAACTCGTCAACTTGGTACAGTTAAAAGTGACGACATATTCCAAGTTTAGTATTATTCATGCTCTAGAATAATGCTGATAACGTAAATATAGATTTCAATGGGACAATGACTGATGGGCATATAAATCAAGAGCTGATGGTTATCTTCTTAGTATTGATTTTTTCTTTTACATTCTAATTCTTGATTTTTTCAAATTCCTTTTTCAATTCAGTGTAGGATTGGCAACGGGTATGATAATGATAAGACAACTATTTTCAAATTCCTACTTAATGTAACTAGTTTTATGTCTATCATATTTTTTTTTTCTGTTAAAATTTAATCTTATCAACAGCTTACTCTTTCTATTAAGGTTGATTAAGGCTGACGAGTAATAGTTGAATAATGAATGATTATCAAATAATTAAATGATAATTTATAAAACATCTATTCTTTGTAAATTAATTGTGGATGCATGGGTATCACTAAATATACATATGTACATATATATATAATTACATATATATTTATTGGTCTTGTTTACAAAAATAAATAAAACTATATGAACCTGCGATGTAGATTAATTTCTAATATTAAATTAAATTATTAACTAATTAAGTATTTTTGTATAGAGTTTTAGACATCTTGACAATTATAAAACGTTTGAACGTGTATGTTCACGCAATGTCTGAACAGTCACGTTTATAACTGATACATGTATTCAATATTCGATTGCGAATTTTGTTATTAAAAAAATAGGAATAACACTGTTTTGAAACACGTGTCTGTAGTTTTGTTATTAGTTTTCTTGCTATTTTTATGTTTTATATGAAAGACATGGAGCGCCCCGCTTTTGCACTTTGGATTATTTGATCTAAAAAAAAAACAAGTTGAATCGATCCGTTAGTACCATTTCGTATTTTTTTTTTTAAAAAAAAATCATGATTCATTAGGCCTGATTAAAATCTTTTTTTTTTCATGCAGGATTTTATTTTATTTCATTTCATAAAAAAATTTGATCAAAATAAACAGACTTCGTTTATTTGATCAGAATTTCTATGTCATTAGACCCAATGAATTCCCAAAATATCTATTCTAATGAAAAAAAATGAAACTATGTGTAAATATCATTTTGAACAGCGGAAAGAGCCAACATGATCAAATCTAGCTCAACTATTAAAGTAAGGAACTACCTTAAAATAAGCTGCGTTTTGCATCCAATCTTTGCTCTAATATGAATTCATAGACGAAAATATAAGACAAAAAAAAAATAAAGATAAAGTTGAAGAAGTCACATCAAAGATGAAAAGAAAAATAATCATAGAATTGTATTAGCCTCATGAGTCATGACAGAGGGTGGGGTCAAGGACTTAGGAGGGGACCTGATCTAATCCAGCTTGCTGATGGAGTACAGATCAACTATTCCCTCTTTCACCCAAAATTCTAGATAATTCAATTTCTTTTAATACTACAATTTTATTAGAAAGTCAATAAAATTTGACTGTTATTCGTTGAACTAAATAAGATTGGGACTACATGTCACCGTCTGCTCAGCTACTTCAAAGGATAAGAGACCTGTTAATAATTTGTGATAACACTGGAGACTGTAGATGTATAAAACTGGAGACTTGGAGAGTATACGACCGCGTGCGACGACTCGTATGTACCCGTCTCTTTCCGTTGCAAAATTTTCCACATTCCCTCGAAAGTTCTTTTATTTGCTTCAACATGGTTTTCACTTTTTTTTTTTTTTTTTTTTTTTTTTTTTTTTTTTTTTTGAAACAAACAAGCCCGTAGGCAATCAACATGGTTTTTACTCACCTCACCTGGTCAGTGGTCTGTTTGTAGTTGTCACTTGTCACTGCATAAGTAGCCAACTTAATTTTATCTATTGTCAAATTTTTTTTATTCAAGCAGTATAAAACAGTTACATTAAATTTACATAAGTAAATAAATTTTGTGTTTTGTTACTGTCATTAAATTTTCTAGACATGTCAAATAAACATTTTTTATATGAAAGTTTTGATAAGCTGACTTTTTTCATCTTTTGTTAACTGCAAATTTACGACTATAAAAGATTGAATCGAATCCAAAAAATATTTATGAAAATTATCATACTAAAATAAAAACTTATTCGTATCATTACATTAAGCAGAAAATACTTTATTTCGTTCACAAATTTTCTTCAGGCTCCTCAATCACGATACAATTATAAAAAAGAAAAAAATAATAAAAAGAAGTAACAGCTAGCAAAGCTGCATCTAGAACAGTTAACATCGGAAGGTGGAAACTAAATTTGAAGATTTTGAAGGGGGTGTCCCACAACTTTGCCCTTTCTTCCACTACGCCAGTGCCTCGACCTTTCTTCGATCTCACAACAGAAGCAGCAGAGTCACCAAACGAAAACAGTTGAACAAAACAAGCGCCATATTTCAACAAAACCCCCTACAAAAGAGTATATTACCAAATTCTTTCTCTCTCTCTCTCTTCCCCGTTTCCCTGTACGAGAAGGGACACTCCACTCATGCCGGGGAGGCTGAGGCTGTACTCGTCAGATGGACGGTCGTGATTCACACGAGACCAATCGGAGAGTTAGAATCTAGTGTAAATGGAGGCGACAACTTCAACGAGCACTGGAGAGGATGGGAGCTCGATGTTACGGAGATGGGTTGTGTCATATACTGGCATGTCGACTGACAACATAAAGGGTTTAATTCTCGCGCTTTCTTCAAGCATATTTATTGGTGCTAGTTTCATAGTCAAGAAGAAAGGATTGAAGAAAGCTGGCGCCTCTGGCGTCCGTGCTGGTAATTTGCAACCTTGATTTTGTTCTTCTGTGCGAAATTATTGCTAAAATTTGGACCTTTTTGGGATTTTCCTACTAATTGTTGTTTGAGCGGGTGTAAAAATTTTTGCTTAAGTTAAAGTCTAATAAGTTTGGAAGTTCATTAATTTGAATTGTGAGCCAATCTGTGTGTTTGTACCAGCAAGAATATATATGTGCTCCTCTTGAGATTAGCTGGCTGGTAAATTAATGTTGAATTCACCAGTCTTTCTAAATTATGTTCTATTGCATATCTCATTTTTAAAGTATTCACTATTGTTAAAATTTGACCCCCTTATTTATTTTACTGGGTTGTTATACTTCTTTTTTGACAGGAGTTGGAGGCTATTCATATTTATATGAACCACTTTGGTGGGTTGGCATGATAACAAGTACACTTGCTCACAATTTCTTCATTTTTAAGTTGCTGTTTGTCATTCTTTATTTTGTTCTGCAATAACAATTAGGCAACTTCTACAGTGATTGTAGGAGAAGTAGCTAATTTTGCGGCCTATGCATTTGCACCAGCCATTTTGGTCACTCCACTTGGTGCACTCAGCATTATAATCAGGTAGGCAATCAAAATACCAAATATTCAGTAGTTAAATCCTTTTTATTTGCATGTCCCTATGTTTATTTGCTTGTCCTCTAATCAAGACAACTAAACCCTTTCATAGGGTGCATGCGCAGATAATCCAGTAGCAATGTCATCAGGAAGTTATAACTATAATATTTTTTTGTTTACATGCAGGACAGTCCCAAACTCAGTAGGATTTTTTTTTCTTTGCTTAGTTTTATTTATAGAAATAAAACCAAACAGGCTGTATGTGGCAATTCAGTCCATTATTGTTGGATGTGGAACTTAGAACTTAACATATAATGTATTTTCTTTTGTTATAAGCCCCTGAAGAGTGCATACTGCCTTAGGAGTACAACTCTTATTAATTATTCCAAATAAAAATTTTTGAGGGACTTAAATTAACAGTATAGCACGTCATTTACAAATTTCTAGCATGTCGCATTATTACGTGGGCTGATTAAACTATATCCTTATAGTGCGGTTCTTGCACACATTATATTAAGAGAGAAACTGCATATATTTGGTATCCTCGGCTGTGCACTCTGTGTGGTGGGATCCACTACTATCGTATTGCATGCTCCTCAAGAGCGACAAATTGAATCTGTTGCAGAAGTGTGGGACCTCGCCACTGAGCCAGGTTTGTTGTCCTTCATTCTCCTCTTGTGGTATTTTCTTTTCATTATTGTCTGGAGACTGGAGTACTAAAATTGCTTCTGCTTATTTTTATAGGTTTTCTTCTTTATGCTGGGATAGTGCTTGCAGCTGTCATAGTACTCATCTACAATTTTGTACCCCAGTATGGGCAAACACACATTATGGTGTACATTGGGGTTTGCTCTCTTGTTGGCTCTATTTCAGTATGTAATCTGTTGTTCATTCCTTATTATTATTTTTTTTGTATGCATAATATAAAAGACATTGCTTTTAAAATCTTGCAAATGAAGCAATATATTTACAGAGTGCACTAGAGTATTGCATAATTTTTTGTTTGAAAAAATAATAAATGTTAACAGTATCATCACATAATCGAAATTAAATAAATTTGAAAATAAGAAATACAGGAATTTGAAGGTCCAGCCCTCATTGGTCCAGACTATGAAAAATTGGTCAAATTGCCGGCAATTGTACAGCTGGAAATCTATGGCCAGACCTTGAAAGTTCATAATCTGGCCTAAAAAATTCATAACCAGACTTTGAAAGCTTCGACTTTCCAATTTGGTTGTTCTTGTTTTCAAATTATTTTAGTTTTAACTCTTGATTGTAGCTTTGAATTTTATTTTTCCAAGCACAAAGAAACTTTTATTTATTGTCTTTCTACTCTTGTTTGTTAATAGGTTATGAGTGTAAAGGCGCTGGGAATAGCGTTGAAATTAACATTTTCAGGGATGAATCAGCTTATTTACCCTCAGACCTGGATATTTACTCTCATTGTTGCTACTTGTGTTATTACCCAAATGAATTATTTAAACAAGGTAGTCCAAACTTTTTTTACTTCAATTTACCTATATGACTTATTATTATTTTTTTTTTGAATTAAGGCTATTTATTTATAGAGGCATAGCCCACTCCGTGAGATAGAGTTTATCCCTGTTCCACGCCCCGCGAGAATTGAACCCGTTACCTCTAGGATAATGACGGAGCCACTGACCATCTGGACTCCCACGTTCTATATGGCTTAGTTTTTAATATTCTTATATTTGATTGCTTTGATTATAGGCATTGGACACATTCAATACAGCAGTAGTGTCGCCTATTTATTACACCATGTTTACATCTTTAACAATCTTGGCTAGTGTTATCATGTTCAAGGTATGTTTTGATTCCTTTCTGAACTGTTGAAGATTTTGGCTAATTGCAATCCCATATATAATACAACAACCCCTACTTGTCCCAAACAATTAAGGGTAGTCAATCTCATATATGTAATGGTCCTCTCAAATGTTCACTTAAACTTCTTTATAAATTAATCCAGTCTTGTTTTCAATTAGCCCTCAAAAGTGCAATTGAGCAAGCATATTATATAAAAAAAAAATAAAAAAGCCAAATTAAGGAAAGTTTTACTATTCAATTTATAAGAAACCTTACATGTTTTGAGGCCTTTTTTCTTTTTTCCCCTTGATGTCAGGATTGGGACAGACAGAACCCTACACAAATTGTAACAGAGATGTGTGGCTTTGTGACGATTTTATCTGGCACATTTCTTCTTCACAAAACCAAGGATATGGCTGCCGACGGTACTATTTCTAAATTTACTTCTGTTTTTAGAAGAGTCTTTCTCAATTGAAATACACAATTAATCTGCTATAAAGTTGCGCTCAGAGATTTCTAAAGGTACTGCGCAAGCACCTCTGCTTTGCAGTATGGCTGTATAATGACTAAATCCAGGATAGTGTGTCTTTGCAAGTTCCAATTTTAGAAGGGTACTTTTATGTTATGAGAAATCCAGGATAATATGTCATGATTCCTGGAACCCCAATCCCTGATACAAATTTAAGCACACTGCAGTGGATGTCTGATACCAGATGAGTAATCCTACTTCACATTGTACCATACAATTAACTGTAATGTCCAGTATGGTGCAGCTGTGAAGGTCTGTTATATATGGAGTAACAAATAAACAAAATGATAATGAACAAGATATTTTGCATGAGGTCCATTTGCATTCGGCTTAAAAACATTTGAGTGTTCTTTTCTTAAGGGGTAAAATATAACTACTTGTTCATCTTTTACAGGCTTCACAACATCTCTTTCATTTAGGCTTCCAAAGTACTCAGATGAAAATGGAGAAGGGATTCCTCTTCGATCTCAAGATTCCTTTAGATCTCCTTCACCGTGAACTTTTGCTCTCTTTCCAATCCAACCTCTGTGTTGTGTGAATTACATGTTGCAGGTGAATATATGTTTCTTACAATTGCTAGAAGTCCTGTATTCTTTTAGTTCATACATAGAGGATGTTATAATTTATCTTCTCCTCTCTCTGTCTCTCTCTCTCTCTCTCTCTCTCTCTCTCTCTCTCTCTCTCTCTCTATCAAAGCTTGGCAGCAGCTGCCAAGATTTTCTCCCTCTCTCTAGTGACTGTATGCAAGAGAGTGTGCTTGTGCTTGCGTGCGTGCGTGTGCGTGTGTGAGAATACAAATTCAAATTATTACTCATGTACATAGCTGATCAATCTGCCTGGTTTAGTAATTGATAGCATGAAATGAAAGTTGGGGGAATTTATGAGGCTGATTTGTCCTGGAAAAGTTCACGTGTTAAATAACTAAAAAATCTACACTTTTCTCTAGCAAAATAATCTCTTCTTAGTCAAATCTATTTTATTTATTAGATTGTTAATTAATTGGAAAAATGAACCCACTATATTTTATTTCCGAGCTAGCAATTACTCATGCTGGCATGCATAAAATGAAAGTAGATACTTCTAGTTGATTACAGGGGTGTCTTTCCGCGCTTTGCAATTGGTGTCTGACTGGAAGTTGAAAATAAAGAAATGCATTGAAAGAAGATCCTTTGCCAAACCAGTTATTAATTGTAGTCTAGAGAAGATTTGCCGAACAAGCGGAGAGAAAAAGAAAAAAAAAAAAGTTTCTCGAAAAGAGAAAAAAGAAAAAGATGAAAACGACAGAAAATATCTGGCAATTAACTCAATTAAAATAACATAGTTTATGCCTACCTTTATAGAGGTTGGATATAGTAAACTCTGGTGTATGGATCGTGCCTATGCCTGTCAAACGTGGCCAACGGGCACGAAACAGCCTATTCCAATTGCTGTTTCGTTTGTCGAAATGGTATTATATTTCATTTTGCAAACCATTTCGTTTTGAAAACGAAACAAAAAATCGTGCCATTAACCGTTCCACTTCATAAAATACACATGAAACGGTTTGGAATGAGGCTGAAACGGTTGAAACGGTAAGATTTCAGATTTCGTTTGCCGTTTCGTTATTGGAACGGAATGAAAACTAGTGCCGTTATTCGTTTCATTTCGGTTATGCGAAACGGCAGAATGTGGTAAATGGTAGGATTGATAGCCCTAATCGTGCCTATACACACTGGACTCATTTTTTAAATCCAAAATTTAAATAGTCAATTCAAATCGTTTAAGTTATTCTTCATATTGAAAAATTTTTGGAGATCAAATTTTACAAAATTTTTAATTTTTTAACTATATATTATGATATTTTCAAAAAATTAAAATAATGTCTCAAAAAATTTTACAATTTTTTTAATTTTTAACTATATATTATGATATTTTCAAAAAAATAAAATAATCGGATATTTCAAGCCTTTGAAATCTCCATAGCAGGCGTTATAAAACCACTGCAGGTGCAGTACTTTCCCTGTCCGTCGTTGGATCGAAAACGGATTGCTAGATTCGAAAGGCGGTTTTAATTCTAAAAAAAAAACAGAAAGAAGCCTCTCCCGTCTCTTCGTAACAGAAAGAAGCCTCCGCCTCCGCTTCCTATTCTCCTGCTCTCTCGCTCGCACACCACCCCCGGCTTCCTCCTCTCAGTCTCTCTGCCTCTCTCTCTCGACCCCACAAAGGCCCTCCGTCGACAGGCATGCACAGGTACGGTACCCACACTGCCACACACATGACAGGAGATTGAATGAGTAGGTTAGGGCACCTGCAGGCAAGGCCAAGGCCGTACCCCACAGGATTTTGAATGAGCAGTTAAAAGGCACCTGCAGGCAACACCATGGCAGAGGAGATTAGATTTTCCAAACATTATTATATAATATAATATAATATAATAGACTAGTAATAAAGTAAGAAAGTTCTTTTCTTTTTGGTTAAATTCTAACTGTTACGTTATTCTTCTTCTTCTTCTTCTAGTTCTACAAGGCGATTAATTGTCGACGACGACAATAACTATAGGAGTCGATTTTGGTATATACGTGACATTGTCCATGTCCTTGGACAGGCTAAGCTGTCATTTCCAACTGCTGATCAAAAGAAATTGTACGATGACGCGCTCCGCCATGTGTGTCGTCTTCTAATTTCAGACCACAGAGAAAGAGAAGAAGAGGCTTTCACAAAGAAGAATAAATGCGAATGCTCTCAGAAGAAGAGGAAGAGCAAGAGGACCCGTAAAGAGGTCCTCAAAGAGATATTCAGCCAGCTTGTTTGCCTCCAATGCGATCGCTTGTATGACCCCCCCGCAGATGATGAAATCGCCTACTATTTGCTTATCAAGAGATATATCAGATCAATTATGGTCTTCTTTGATTCAGGTCCCGAAATTGACGCGATCGAAGGTACTATTGCTATCTCCTTCCTCTCCTCACCTAGACTCCTATCCCCTTTTTTTTTTTTTTCCCTTGTTTTATTTCTTAATGAAAAATCTTCCTCTTTTTACTTTGCAGCATGGACACCTCACAAATTTGCATGTTGCGAAGGAATAGGTCAATTGCACCACATGGAGGAGCTTTCTGAGCTGAACCAACATCTGGCAGATCTGGCAGTGTTCGTCTCAGAGGCAGATTTCAGAATTGGCAATGGCAAGTACTCAATTTTTTTACTTTTTAGGTTTCTGAATCTGAAGGACATTTCTATCCGTAGTAGCTTAATTTTTATCATAAACTGCACATGAGCAGGTTCGTCAGTTACACCTTTGATGGGTATAAAAATAAACGAGAAGATCGACGTGCATCCATTGATTGAGGGGAGTAAAGAGAGGAGCAATGCATTTTACTTCAACAAATTTGAGCTTGCTAAATTTGACCTTTATTCTTCAGAGTTTGCACATTGCCCCCCTTTGGAGGAAGAGATGCGGCTGTATATCCAGGTGCTGGATGATTTACAATCTCTTTCGTCTGTTACAGTCGAAGGTAATTTTCTTTCCAGCTTACAGAGTTTTGGTTTCGAAAGAATGCTTGCTTTGTTTGAGCACCTCATGAGAATGCAGTACAAGTAAACATGGTCGTATTCTTTGTCAAACCAGTGACTTGTATATTTACTTTGAGCCATCACCCAAATCTCATCAGTGGGAGGGGTTGAGGGGGAAAGTACCAAGGCCCCTTCCGTTTCCTAGCTTGGTGATTGGTGACTCCCAACTGACGGGCTACTGAGTTGATCTTTTTACTTGACAGAGTCCGCCCTAATTTCTTAGTCCAATGAGTGACTTCATTGTGTTTGTTGAGCAATAACCACTGTCAAATCCCATTAAGGGCAAGTCTCCAAGTGGTCCCTCTTGATTTGTCGGTCCAATTAGTGATGTGTATGTATCCAAAGTAGGCCACAGCCAAATCCCACCATGGGTGCCACCAAGTGGTCCTTCCTTTTTTTTCAGTCGATCAGTGGCCAGAATGGGTGTTGTGAGCTATAACTAACAATCTAAACATACCAGCAGAGGCAAATTGAGCCATAGTTTACAGCCCAGTCCCAACCAATGGGTGCATGAACCGGAAGGCTTTGGGCGACCATAGTCTAGGTACTTCTCCCAGCTGTCAACTTGTGCAAAGCCGCAGTTTTCTTAGTATTGTGATTACTGTTTGTTGCCGGCATTTTATTTTATTTTTAGCCCATTCTTGCTATACCAGCGTATGGTGATATTGTAAATATACTGTAATTAAGTAAAGTCTCCAAATTTTTAATAAAATTGTTTGTCAATGTTTGATTGAAGGAATATCTTATGACATGTCTTTAACTTCAATTCTGGTTTGTGCTTCAGAGCCAAATGTTTTTTCTGATCTGCTTTCCTCCCTCTTCCTTGAGAGGACTGAGCGTGAAATTAAGGATCTTGAGAGACATTGCAGAAGACAAGCTTTCCCTTACTGACAGATATGAGTTGATCCATGAACAGTTCAAGTTGTTAGTAGAATGTTGTGAAGATCCAGAAGAAATTGATTTGACAGATTTCAAGAGAGAATTGGTCCAGAAATGTGAAGTCTCTGCCAAAGAGCTGACAAATTATGTTAGATGTGTTGATCAGTATCAACGCATTGCGGTTAATGTTGCAGTGTTCATCATCAGTCGGCTTTCAAATGCTCATTATCAATGCCATGAATTTTATTCTGAATTTAAATATGATGAAAGTCGCAGATGTGAAGCTGCCTGGCAGCTTCTGCATCCTCTGACGATACTTAAACAAGGTGAACACTTCGGTCTTTGAAGTTTGTATGCATCCTCGTCATGTTACTCTCTGCTCTGATCTTATCTCACTGTTTCTTTACATCTTTCAGGAAGGTTTTTCTTTGGAACGGTGTCACAAGAGCACTCAATAGCACAAATTTCAAAGAAAAGAGGTAGGCATAGCAATCTAGTTTGAATTTAGAAATTAAGCAGAAAGCTTAATGTGAAAACCACATTTGGTGGTTAATGTGAAAACAAAGTTTCAAAGAAAGATTTTCTTGGTTTGGGAATGTTGCTGATGTCCACAACAGCCCCTCAAATTTGTCAGTTACAATGTGAAACAAATTCTCCAATAGTCGATAACCAAAAGGTCCAAAACCAATAAAAAAAGAAAAAAGTTGTGTTAATCTGGTATTATTGCCTGCAACATGTAGCCCATCTTTTGTACATACTACTATTACTGGGGACTTTCTGCGAGATTTATACCACTTTGTAACAGATAATATAAACAACAATATAAAAATCAATACTAAACTTTTATGAACAGCTACAAAAGTATATGTTTCCTTCGCACCTGTCCAATCATCTATCCATCTCTAAGATGAAGTTTCTTTATACCAGTCATGTAAACCATAGCCTTTTTTTTACTTCTTTTTGAGGTTTATCCATTTTTTGTTCTTTTGGAGGATTTTATGGCTATCTTAATTAACAGCATACACTACTAGTAGTACTGATAAATTACTGACCTCCTTTTGACTACCAAACAGAGTATGTAAAGTAGGAAGTAATGTTAAAATCCTGCCCGTGCTTAATATTAGTGTATAGCTTGTAAGTATTGAATAAGAGAATTTTCATTTCAATGGACCCTAAAGTTTCTCCACTTGTGTTTGCCATTGCTGAATTGTTTCAGCTTTGATAGCAAGGTTTATGTTTTATTTCATCCACACTTCAGGTTTTGTATGCTTATATGGTTAATCAGCTTAATTGTTAATATGTATATCTATTGTTATTTTTATTTAAAGAAAATGCCACGGTCAAACGGAGGGTTTCTGTCAAACCCAACAATATCTCAGTATGAAAACTTCAGATGATTTATCCTAACCGTCCAATGTAATCTTTGTATTGAAATCTCCTTACAGTCCAAATTTTATTTTATTATTTTCAAATTATTTTACTATTTTTCATAATTTTAAAACATCACCAATCTAATTAGTTATGGAGATTTCAATAGAAACAGTTTTAATAATCCAAAAATTACTTAAAAAATTCGACAAAATCATAAAATGTAAGATTTATCACATTGAATGGTTCATATCGGTTGTTTGAAGTTTCCAATATGGTCAGGTTTGATGGAGTCCTCTGTCCGTATTGCCTTGACCATAACATTTATAGTTTATTTGTTACATTTTGTTCCCTGTTTTGAGTCCTGATCTCTCATACTTTGCTATGCATATATGTGCTTGTATAGCTCGTGCAGAGTTTCAGCAAGCAGCTAAATGCATGCAGAAATGCAGTACCAAAAAAGGTACGAACCGGAATTTGAAAATTTTAAGAGGAATTGTTGAAGATCTTAGATGTATCGGAGTGTCAGATATCAAAACAGACGATGAAGAGGATCAACTCGTGGCCAAGATTTGGTGGAATGTTGCATCATCCATTCAGTTCTTCCTATCTACTATAGCATACGAGCAGAGGCATTACATTAGCAAGTGTGGGGGTTTGCCTGATGGTAACTCTCTCTCTCTCTCTCTCTCTCACACTCACTCACTCACTCACTCATATGGTCTTCGATTGCTGGTGCTCTCACATGTGGCATGTCCTCTGGTGCCTCTTGATAATTGATGATTGTATGGCTTGTTTGAACTTGTACTATTTCTTGTCAAGCTATTGATCATGAATGCTATTACTCACACCACTTCTGTGCTGCTGACTGGGATACCTACTCGTCATTTGTCCACTGTTAGTAGCATTCCTTAGCCACTATCTGTCACATCAAATATAGTCTGGTTGGTGGTGCTTACCACAACAAAGCAACTCTCATGCAAAAGAGTTCGATTGCATACACATGTTAAGTACCATCTTGTGACTTAATTTAATGTTGTGGTCGCAGGTAGAATACCAGGGTTAAGGACGACCCGGAGAAAAAGATATACTTCTGTCGGGCAACTGAAATATAGGTTATCGGAGTTAGCGAATGAAGTGTCAGACCTGTCATTTATATTAGCTGCACTCCGAGATGGTCTGCTTGAAAAGACCGGTAATGATGGGCCTTGTGCGATAGCTATATAATTTATATTTATTAGCGACTTTTAAATTTGATTTTTTTTTTATTATTTATCTTCTGTCACCTTAAACTTAAAGCCCCCGCCCCCCCCTCTCCTTCTCTCTGGAAAACATTATCCCCAGCTTTCTGCTATGTAACTTTATTTATTAAATTATTAGAGACCATCAAATCCGCTTTTTTATTTATTTAACTTATGTCACGTAAAATTGCCCCCTCGCCTCTCCCCCTTCTCTTTTCATGAGGAATACAATGGCATTTTATTTGAGTAATTAGAGTCTACGTACTCCAGTTGATCTTTCTTCTCTGCCTTTAGAGATAAAATAGAGAAATTTGGAGTAGTAAACAGGAAAATTGCCCCGCTGATGGATTGTATAAGAAATAAACAAAATTAATGGATGGTGGAAGAGTATGATACGAAGTAAATATGGAACTTTTGGACAGGATGGAGTCAAATCATTCTTTTAGAAAAAAAAAAAAAAAGAGATTATGCTCATCTCATACACATTCATAGTAGCTATGAAGTGGGGAATGGATTATTCTTATCCACTAAATTTTGGGTTGATAATTGGTGACTTGGTGTACAGGGGCTGTCTTAAAAACTAGTTTCCCTTCTCTTTTTCAAATATGCACCAATCCTCATATTACGGTTGCACATGGTCTAAGGGATGATATGAGATCCATTGCTTTTAGAAGGCAGTTGATTAGATCATAACAAAGAGATTTTGATCTTTTAAAACAACAAATATCATGTTGTTGATATTGGAGATATACAATATAAATGCAGAACTAGTGTAAGATGGGGGTTTCTTGGAGATTCTAAAGGACTTGATCTCTGACAATAATCCAATGGTGGTGGCAATTGCTGTAGCTGCCCTTGCAGAAATTCAAGAGAACAGTGCTAGGCCTATACTTGAGATTACTAGGATATGTATATCTAACATTTCTTGGCAATGCCATCTTCCTATCCAATATCCACATTAACTTTATTCTAAGTTGAAACTTTTTCTAAACTCTGTTTGTCAGGTGAGGTCAGGTGTTCATTTTAGATACTCTGCCAAGGTATAAAGCAGCAGATGCCCGTGAAACAGAGAATATTGTGGAGAGAGTCACGCCCCGTCTTCAACATGGAAAATGTGTGGTTGTGATTTCTGCGGTCAAAATGAGGAACATATTTTTTCTCCTAAATTGGTTATACAGAATGCAGAGGGATGATGAATATTTTACATAAATTTCTATTTTGTTTTGATCAAGGGAAGTGAAATTTTTTGGCATACATTTTTACTCCTTACATTGGTTTTAGAAGGAAGTTGACTAGATCACAACAAAGAGATTTTGATCTTTTAAAACAACAAATATCATGTTATACTACTCTTTCTTTGCATTCTGATGAGTTGAAATGGAGTCAAAAGTGCCAATGGGAAATATTCCACTAGAGATATGTATCACTGGCTTGAGTTTAGTGGGATAGTTGTCAGTAATAAGGATAGTATATGGGATCTTAAAATTCCTTTAAAATTAAAATGTTTTTGGGGATTCTGAGTAAAAGAAAGATATTAACTAGAGATAAAACAGATAATCTAGTAATCAGGGGTCGGAAAGGGGACCCAAAGTGTGTCTCTTGCCCCCACCTTGAAACAGTGGATCATCTATGTTTTAACATATTAAAAGACTTTTGACATATTTGTCAGGATTATGGAAGGCAACTCTCAAGCACGAGGTTTAATGTATTTGGTCAGAGGAACAGTTACCAATCTAGATTGATGATGGAGGTACAAGAATGGATGATGCTGAAGAGAGGGGCAGTTTAATCTTTTCTCTGAGTGATTCTGTTTTGTGTTGTAATAATGAGATTTTTCATTGGTCTTTAGAGATATAAAGTTTTAGATAATAATGGGGGCACTGGTATTGTTGGCTGGTACCAGTGCCGGGTATTTGCTTGTGTTTTGGTAAAGACGTTTGTTGTATTGATTTTGCTTTTTCATGCAATGAAAAAGTGGTGGAGGTTTACCTCACTTATTGCAAAAAACAAAATATTTCAATTCATTGATTGCTTGTCAAATGTGGGTTAAACGTAGTTTTAAATCCAAAATTCTAATTTTGTAATTTAAAATTTTCAAAATTTTTGTAGCATCAATAAAATTTTTGTTGAAATTTGGAAAGGAGCGTAAGGTTAATAATAGTAACTCACTAAATCATGATTTAGCGGGTTAGCCAAGTTAATACTAGTTTCAATAATCTCAAACTTATTTGACAATTGCAGGTTAGCAAGTTAGTTCGCTAACCTAAATGTTAGACTGACCTCATTGACGTGAAAAGTGATTTAAGATGGAGTAAGATGAACTAGTAGAGTAATTAACTTACCTTCATAAGTTCAGCAAAGTTAACGTTCATATTTCTTAATTTTATTTTTTATTCTTACTATATTTGTTAAGCTATTACATGTGTAATTAAAATTATTTATTTCAACATTACATCATTTTCTACGTTTGCTAGTAGCAAGCACTAAGCCAAAGTGGTTAACATTTACTTCGCTTTAACTTGCAAAATGCTCCCCACAATCTATAGTGAGAAGGCCATTATTTTGCAGCTTGCGGTTTTATTTACAAGCTAAATATATATAAGCCGGTTAGGAATCCAATTCTACTTCTTTTTTTTTTTTTTTCAAAACCAAATAAATTATACAAAATTATGGTTAGGAACCCAGAACATGCATTTTACTGGTAAATGCATAGAGACGTGAGATTTTATTATATTGGTAAATGCATTGTACTAATTGAAAAAGAAAGAAAAATATAGGAGCATCATGATTGGTTATCTCCATAGTTTCATTTTGTTTTCTAGTACAACATTAATTGTTGGTCATCATGAAAATTATAACTGTGGATACCTCTTTGATTTAGCGTTGATACCAGATAGTTTTTGAATTTGGTATATTTCATTTACCTTCTTTTAGCATGACAACGGCAATTACATACTTGACAAAATATGACACCAAAATGTTCGAATCAGATAGTCTGGAAAAGAGAGAGATTAGCGATTTATAAGGTATTTAGTATTGTTAAATACAACATAAATAAACTTTTCCAGTAAGGAGGGCAGTTTGATCATAAAATTATAATCTGATTTTTTTTTAATTAAAAAACTACTGAAAAGGGTTATATCATAAAGGAGAAGCTTGGAGGGGTTTGTTTCTGATTTTAAAGATTAGAAAGGGTTGTATTCAAATGGAAAATATTGGAGGGGGTATATCCATTTTTTTGAAATAAAAAAGTATATATATATTTTGTGGAAGTTGGGGACTTGATTTTTCAAATTTTAGAATTTGAAATTTGAAATTTGAACCATTTGATGATTTGAGCTCTAAAATGGAGTTACAAAAAATATTTTCTGATTTCTCACTACGAAAGTTTAGAAAATGCAATTAGAGCATTTTCTAGGAATGTACACAATTCAATTGTGTATATCAAGCATTGTCAAATGCAGTACCGTGTAGCACCCGTAGCCGGTCAAAAAAAAACAAAAACAAAAAACAAAGGGGGAACACGTGTAGCAGGTGTATTAGAAAGTAACAGCATAGTCATTTTGAATTAGAATCTATTGCCAAATTGACTGGGTTTATATGAAATCAGTTTCCAAAATTTAACATTATGGACTTCGTCTCCTGACCTACTTATCAGCTTTTTGTTTTTTGTTTTTTTGTTTTCTCTAAAATTTGTGTTCATTTCTTAATACTATTATCGAGGAATCACGGAGTAATTATCGGGTCAACACTTATTGTAAAACTGGACAGATCAGCGTTTATTCCCTCACTAAAGCTAAGAAATTAGAAACACCTTAACTTCACGCCTCGCACTACTTTGACTTTCGGATCCCTTCCAACTACCAATTCAACTCAAATTCGTCCAATAATCATATAGCCCGACCCGATAATTTTTGCGAAGTCCTTTTCGAACATTTTGATTTATATTAATTTGGAGAAATACTTTTTTATGTTCAGAAATTTTGAATGTTACATAAATTATACGTAGACTATGCACGAAATAAAATCTGGACAAAATTCCATAAGTAATAGTTGGCATACTCTTATTAATTTATGTTACATTGGTTTAATAGAATTAATATTAAAATTAAGAATTGATTGCTTACTACAATTAACAATTGTATATTAAAACCAGTTATATAGATTTGTTGTATAAGATCGACCCGGATATGTATGTTAACAACCGGCTAATCAACTAATTCCATGCCACAAACTAATAAACATACCCCACACGCAGGTCACTTCACTTTATTTATTTTTTGGGATTTATGCATGATTGCCTTACAAAAACCTCAAATTTTTATGAGCACTTTCTCTTTTAAAATACCAACGGACTTTTTTATATTTTTTCTTCCATAAGATATTAAGAGAAAAAAATTTAGTTGCCTAAAACAGAGTCGCCATAAGAAATTAAATACGATCGTGATAGATTATTCTTGTGGTGGTGTACATTTTATGACATTTAAGTTATAATGGCTATATAGATTATTCTCCTAGCATTAAGAAGATTAACTAATCAGTGATAACTAATTCTCTCAATTTAAAA
Organism: Rhynchospora tenuis; assembly: GCA_027725995.1. Taxonomy (NCBI): domain Eukaryota; kingdom Viridiplantae; phylum Streptophyta; class Magnoliopsida; order Poales; family Cyperaceae; genus Rhynchospora; species Rhynchospora tenuis. Next base: position 69,620 of record JAMRDG010000072.1, on the reverse strand, counting down.
TGAAAAATACGATCAATATCCATATGTGATTACTTATATATTTACTTTTGAAATGATTTAACAACGAAATCTGATGACATTTAATAGTGAAGATGCTCTAACCTTTTAAATATGAATAATAATTTAACAGCCTAATAATACATTTTTACGGAACTGAAAACAGGCATCTAGGATATATAATTAAGAGCACATATTAAACATGTCAAAGATTGTAATACGCGTTTATATGTGGAGAACTTGTAGATATTCGTTTAGGCAAATAAACCATTATACAGGGGCATACGCAAACGCAACGTCCATAACAACTACTTAAACTACTCAATTTGTAACGTGCAATTACCATCTTAAGTCTCAACCCAAAATTCCAACAGCTCTGAAATTCAACGATGGCTTCATCTTCCTCTTCTTCTCTGATCCAAAGACCTCAAGCGAACCCCACATCTCCAAAAACAAAACCAGAAGAAGCAACACCAACACCAAAACCCAAATCAACCAACCAGAGCACGCCACCTCAGACTTTCTCGCAACAGCTTCTGACGAGCACAGCCCACCTTGCCAACCTCCTCCCAACCGGGACCCTCCTCGCTTTTCAGCTGCTGACTCCTGTCTTCACCCACAACGGCACCTGTGATCCGGTCACGGCTAAATTGACACGTGGCCTTCTTGCCTTGCTGGCATTTTCTTGTTTTCTCGCATCGTTCACTGACAGTTGGCGGTCGCCGCAGGATGGACAGGTTTATTATGGGTTTGTCACAACACGTGGCATGTGGCTATTTGAGTACCCGGATGGTTAGTTATTTTCTCCTGTAGCCCTCTGAAAATTATATGAAGTTTATTATTTACATGTTTTTTTTTTTTCTTTTTTTTCAAATATACTGGCTCAGACCTCATATGAAATTAGATTTTGAGGAATTCTGATATAACCAGTTCCTGAAATTACAATTTAGGGGCATATATTTACCTTGTTTTCAAATTTACCAGCTTAGTCCTTCTATGAAATTAGAATTTAGGATTGTTAAAAACAGTTCAAAATTAAGCCTTTAACAGAAAAAGCTTTGCCAGGGATCTTTTATTGGAGCAAATTTTGTGATGTTTTTTCTTTCCCTTTTTTATTGAATATATATGCATGCATGTAAGCTTGTAGATAATTCTGAGCTTTCGAAATTTTGTAACTAAGGTAAATTTTAGAAAATTAATAAACTTGAGGACATTTTTCTTTCTTCGGAAGGAATCACTTTAATGGTGTGAAATTCCAAATTCCCCATTATAAATTGAAGTTATCAATGTATGAGTTACAAAAAATTCACAAATAAGAAGAACGAGTATCATCCAATGCTGTCATATGCATTGTCCTAAATTGGAGTCTAATGGTCAACTCCTTTGCATATATCACTCCATAAAATACTTCAATTCATATTTCTCAATTTAATTGACGTTTCTGTTTTACAGATTATTCTCCTGCTGACCTGTTGAAGTATCGGCTGAAGTTCATAGACCTGATCCATGCGGTACTCTCTGTGCTGGTATTTTTCGCGGTTGCACTCAGGGACAAGAATGTAATTTCATGTTTCTACCCAAACCCAGGGCAAGAAGTCCAGGAGGTATTAGACATTGTACCATTAAGTGTAGGAGTGTTGTGTAGTTTGCTATTTGTTGTTTTTCCAACAAAAAGGCATGGCATTGGATATCCTGTGACCAATTCGAACTAAAAGAATAGCTTAATTTGTTATATTTTTTATTGGGTTAATTAGCATTGTAAACAGAACATTTTGTAGTACTGAATATCTCTATTTGTATGTAATGATTTGATCAATGAAATTTATGTTTATGTATATTTTGTGAAAACCCGTAAGTTTCAAAACTGTTTAAAATTTAAAATTCAATAAATTGATTAAAGTTAAGGTAAATAAAATTGGCAACAAATTAAAAATTTAATGACCCGTAAAATTCTAAAATAAAATTTAGTTTCAAAAATAATATTTAAGCTTTGAACCAATTTTAATTGTTATAAAATGGTAGTTGATCTGAATCTAATCGAAAAATTCTCAGAAGTCATAACTTAATTTGAAAAGTGATAATTAAAATGTTTCATCTAAGAAAAACTTCAAGCAAACAAATAAATTCAAATAATAAATACTCAATTGCATGTTCTATAATTGTATCAAAATCCAAGTTTCACTTTGTTAAATCAAAATTCAATTTCCATCAATCTGGATCGTGAGATCAATTCAATTTCTCCGAATTTTTCTGGCCGTCTGATCTGTTGTTTAATTCCTTGATTTATTTCAACTGTTGGATCATCTCCTTTTTACTCTTTGCACCATCTCTGTTTAATTCTCGCCACAGAAGATCCCGGACGTGAAACTACTCTTCACTCCAGCTCTCCGCATCTCCTCCTCCTTTTCGCGTCCGCGATCCCCACGCTCGACCCCACCCCTCTGCGACGGAGAGAAACCGCCTGGTTTCGGTTTTTCTCCGCTTTCCCTATCTGCAAAACCATCACAGATGGCCCCTCACCTTTCCCCTCCTCTCTCCTTTAATCCCGTAGCTCTCCTCTTCGTATCTCACACAAACCCCAGAACCCCCCTTCTCTCTCGATCGAATCGGGAGCAAACCACCTCCTTCTCCATCTCCGATCACCTCCACTCTCACTGTCTCCCTCTCTCTTGCACTCGCACCTCACCTCTATGCCCGAACCAAAGAGGGAACCATCACCTCCTCACTACCTCTCTTTACCTCTTCCTCTCTTTTAATGCCTCTCTTCCCAACCTCCTCTCACTGTCAAACCCGAGCCCTCACACCCTACACACTCAACTTCTCTTTCTTCTGTCTCTCGACTTGGCCGACAATGACAAAGAATGGCGCTTGGTGACTGGTGGCAGTTGGCCGTTAGCAGTTGAAGCCCCTCAACCTCTTCCCTCTCCTTTGCTTGCTATCTCAGTTTAGCAATCTCTCTCTCTTTCTCTTGTTGTGTGCTGTGTTTGATTGAATGATTGTTGGAGGCATGCACTGAATTGAATTGCTTGCTTGCCGTATCGATGGAATGCTTATGGATAATGAGCATTGCCTCCCCTTGATCTGAATTGTCGTGTGTACTTGTTCTTGGCTTGATTACTCTGTAGCTTGGCTTGTTCACTAAAATGTAGAGTAGTTGTGCCAGTCATTGGTTCAATTAAGTCCGATAAGTGTTGTGAGTGCTTGAATAAGGCTAGTTCTGGTCTGTCTTTGGACAAGTGTCTCAAACAGAGCTATGTGCATGCTAATTTAGGCTATCTATTCCTTGTGTGATCTGTTTTGGTTGTTGTAAGTACTTGATTAAGGTTAGTGTGTGTTATGTGCTTGCTTAGATGTCATGTGTAGTTGTAGAACCAGTTTAGAGTGTTTGTACTCGAGATTCTAGGATATCTCTTGCTTGTTTAATCTGTTTGGTAGCTTGTGTAGCTGTAGTTGAGCTAGTTGCTTTTTATTCAGGATGTATCATGGTTGTGTAATGCTCTCGGCTGGGTTATCAGGTTGGTTCAGGCTTGGTACCAGTCGTGGTACCTCTCTATGGCTTACTGGTTGTTTGCCTTCAATTTTTGGCTATAAATTAATAAATATAGCAGTACTATCAAACGACATCAAAAAGGGGCCTAAATTAGTGACTAATTGATGGGTCAAGCATTTTACAGCGACGAAGCAAGATTTCTACAAAGAGATATAATTTGTTGGACCTAAATACATGTGGCGGCACAATTCAATTTCGGGCCCATAATCAGATCCATAAATACAAAGCAAAGGCTCAAACATATTGCAAATTCGAACCTTATCAAGTATGAATGCCGATCCAAAATTAACATGTGTATATCAATGTCAATGCACAATATGGGTCGCTAGACAGCTATCAGAGTATACAGTATGTCTATTTGTAATTACACCATTCATGAAAGAGTATAGACATACATGTGTACGGGCTCCACATTAAACAAAAAATACAAAAGCACAAAGAATGAAAAGAAACGGAATGCAAAAGCCCACCCAGGAGCGGCCCAATCTGAATTTCATTCGATAACCTTCACTGACAAGTGGTCCCCATTCGCAATTTAATTTTTCTAAAACAACAAAGCCAGGTGGCGCTTTCCTATTGGCCCAGGCCGTGGACCCCACTTATATCCATTAAAAAAAAAAGAAATTAAAAAGAAAGAGACAGACCTGTACGAAGGAGCTCTCTCTTCTCCGGCGTAGGGGCTCTCCTCGCCGTCGCTACACGCCTTTTCAGCCTAAACCACTTGCACCACAGTATAGGCAACAGTCTCACGAATCCAGCGACACCAAACTCGAGCAGTAACAGCAACTGAGGCAAAGCAATTTCAAAAGAGAACAAGTCAGTGGTTAAGACAAAGGCATGTAAAATTGAGGAGAAGGGACGATAAATTGATTGAATTACACACCTTAGAATCTTCCTCAGATGATCACGAGAAGTTGGGGATGGGAATTGAAGATCAATTTGATGAAGAAAGGCACACGATACTCTTAGCCATGGCAGCAGCTTTGAGCTTCTGAGAAGTGAACAATGGAGAACGATATGATTCAATCACTTCTGAGATGGATTCACAGTGCTCTATTTGAAGAAATTATACAAGCAAAAAGGATGAGAGAGCATGGAGATGCACTATGGTGACACTTGTACTTGGACTGGATGAGCCCAGTAAACGAATTCACCAAGGAATGACACAATTGAGGCAACTGAATGAGAAATTGTGCAATTGAATTACCTGTGAAGTGTCTGTTTGAACTGAAGAACGATTTTGACAAACAATTTGGAGTCAATTTGGCTTGCAAAGGATAATGGTGCTTTTAACCATGATAGAAGCTTCGGCCATGGAACAAATGAGCAACAGAAAATGGTGCAACTTGAACTATGCTTGGGAATGGCTTTACATGATTCAGTTCAGCATAAATGCACACATGAAAGAGATGAAAAGTGAAGAAAGGCGGTGCTATCTTGCTTACACTCGAACTGGATGAGTCCAGTGAAGGAATTCACCAAGAAAAACAGTGTAATTGAGGCACTGGAGAAGAGAAAGAATCCTTCAGTTGGTAGAGGAAACGACTATGGGCCAATGGTATCTCCTTGCAATCAATACGTTGCAGAGAGGACATATGCCAGATGATGTGTACAATCAAGGACAAGTCAGTGAAGACAAAATAGAGATTTCTTGGCCCCCAAAGAACATCCCACGACTGTCAGATGATGGTTGGAGAGCCAAGATGCTTTTAATCTAAAGAAGAGTCCCCAAGCCCTAATCTGACTCACATACATTACTGCCTGTTTAATTAATTCCCAAATGATGAAACAAATATGAACGCTAGATGGAGAACAAGGCTGTGACACCTGTACTGCATATCATTAAAGATAAAGCATGAGTAACCCAATTAAGTATACAGGATGATACGGCTGAACAAAGAAATCTGAATTGATTCCAAGGGTGATTGTTGCAACCAGTAACTAACTGTGGATATATAAATTTAGTCGACTGATTTTTCATTGCTCCTGAGGCTTCTTTGCCAAAGAAAAAGTTGAAAAGCTGTTTGTCGAAGTTGGCAAGCAAATACTCAAACAAATAACTAGAGAGCAATAGTCAAGTGGCAATTAAAAGTCATAGTTCAAGCGCTGAATATTCAGTTGCATAATGATTAAAAGGCAACAAAAAAATCATGCCACAACAGCTACACACACCATTGGATCAAGCTGATGCCTCCATGGCCTTATCCTTGCCACAAACTGAAAACCATCCACAGTTTGGCCATACCAGCCCATGGTTTTGCAAGCAACTTGATCCCCACGCATCTATAATGACCATTGGATCAGATCGAAGGGTGAAGATGCTCAAGACCCCTCCAGGAGGAAACCCTAATCCATGGCTATAAAAGAAGCAGAAATCTGAAGATTGAGAGCGCCTCCACACCCCACAACTTCACCTCTACACTAAAGCTCTGTCTCTCTGCTTATTGCTAGGTTTAGAGAAGAAGTAGGATAGTAGTTGGTAGGGGAATTTCATCAAACACTTTGAAAACACAGAAAAACAAGAGGAAAGGGAGGAATTAGGTAGCCACTGCTTGTAAACCACCCTTGTTACACATCAATAAAGATAATTTGAAATTTAACTTGCTATTTTGATTGGTGTTTAAGTTGGCCCAGCCACCGAGCCATGGTGGTCTGGTGCCATACTTTTGTTACATCCTTTTCTTTCTGTTTGAATTAATTCACAAATTCATGCGTTCTAAATTTGCATGCTTGTATTTTATAAGAAATTAAAAGTGAAAACCTGTTAATTAACATAATAAAAAGGAAATTGTGCACTTCTATTTGCACAAGGACATCAGATCTTGAACAACCGCCATGGCCAGACTTCGAGTTTGCTCCATCGACTTACCTGGGGGGCAAACCCACCTCCTAGGGATCACAGCTTAGTAATGAAGGCGCCAGAGGACTACTCGAATTGGGTGAGAGGAAAATCCACCTCTCAGCCAATGTAATTCGAAGAGGAGAAGGCTGACACAGCGATGAAGGCTACTCGACCTAATTGGAGGGAAAACCCACCCTCCAATAATTCAAATCGGCAAGATAACTAGAGGAGACGCTGCCCGAATGGCCTGAGGGGCAAATTTACCCTTCAGAGGGTTCAATTTGTTGGAGACAGTGGACAGATGAGGCAAGAAGGGAAGAAGCGACGCCGCCAAATTACACACTGTGAGAGGAAATTGAGAGAATAGTGAGATAGAGAGAGAAGAGACGATCTCGACGAGCTCAACCGTGGCCTAAGCAGTGGCCGGAGTGGCGGAGTCAACATCTTCCTTCTCCGTCAGTGTCAAGTCAACGCGGACGAAGGAGGGAGACGAGTTTTGAAGAAGAAGCAGCCAGGTGGACTCGGTGCATGACGTGGCGAGGAACTAGTGGCTAGTCTGACGCTGACGTGTCAAGGCATGCTCTTTGGTCTATGCCAACGGAGAGAAAAGTGGAGTGGTGTAAGATCTCGTGTGACCTCGTCTCACCGAATCAACATGAAGAAGTCTTCTAGATGCCGCAAGGAGAGATGAGACACGAAAGATCATATGGAAAAGGTTATAGAGACAGAAAAATGGCGTTAACTCCAGACAGCGGTTAAATAGACCTGGTCCACAGAGGCGAGTGTAAACCAAATGGCTCGATCAGCTCCAGACTTCAGAGAATTTGGATCTTTTGCGGCGTATGGTGGTGCAGCGGGTCCCTGATGGCTGAATACGAAACAGCATATCGCCAGACCAATAAAAAATTTTTCTAAAAAACTGCTGAACTTCAAAAATGCATTAAAAATAGCCAAAAAATCAGAAAAATTCCCATAAAATATCAAAATGTCCAGAAAAATATAAAGAATATTTCTATCCATATATCATATCCAAAAAACCTAATTTAAATACCATTTCATCTTTTTATCTTAATACATAAATATAAATATCATTACAAATATTATAAATATCATTATAAATATTATAAACATCATTATAAATAAATATTATTATAAATATAAATATCATTATAAATATTATTATAAGTATCATTATAAATATTATTATAAATATAAATATTATTATAAATGTAAATATCATTATGAATATTATTATCAATATCATTATAATTATTATTATTATTAACATAAAAAATAAAATAATAATAATGTTGTTATTGAAGGATAGCAGGGGTCATTGGACAACGATACTCTTCAAAGTCAGGACATTTTGAGATTAGTCGAAACTTACAACCCTGAAACCAAGCTCAATAAATCATAAAGCCAAAATCCGGACCAAGTCAAAGCTTCACAACCAATCATGCAAATTCGATCCAAAACTCAATACAAACTTAAGAATAGACTCCTGATCCAAATACTAAAATCTCGACAGACCTTTAAACCGAGAATGTAAAGAACAAAACTCAGACATCGACGTTGATTCAAAACCAAGCTCAGATCCAAAGTTCTGAAATACACTACAATCAATCCTAGTTTAAACCAAATTCCAAATCCCGATGTTAAAAGTTTAAATTCCTGTCGGACTAAAAAGAACTTGTGGTTCAATACCCTAAATGTCCCATATAACAACAACATTATAGCTTGCATTTCACGAAAAGTCAATGCATTTCACTTAAAGTCAAAAGTCAGCATGACATGTCTCAAAATCAACAAATAAATAACTTTATACAAATCACATGCATTTATCATTGTCATATGCACTTTTCACGCTTCATACAAATTGACTCTTTGTAGCTTATCGTGCCTAATCCGTTGACTTTCCCGATCTAGAGGTGCTCTTGACTTGGTTCAGAGGTAATTAACAGTAGGGGCTTGCGCCTACTGGAAGGAAAGGACCTGCAACAAACAATCAAACTCTTGAGAAACCTGGGACCACGCCGGTACCCTCATCCTTTGTCAGGTGGGTATTGATGTTTGAGTCTTGGGAAGCTCGAGGGGTATATGATCCATATTTTTTTCACCCCCACGGAGGTATCCCTAAATCCTATCCGAGGTGCGGACCCGAAAAAGTGCGAGACACTGGTACACTATTTTTGGGTGTCAGGGACTTGTTTACAAAGTTTTCGAGTTTTAGGACTGTTCCGTAAATATTTTTGAAATATATTTGGACTTCTCTGTAGTTATTTCTGTTATTAGGGGTCTCTTCGTAAGTTTTAGGTAAATAAAAATGATTCAAGGTCCTCTGTGTAAAATCTGTATAGCGGGTTCGGATTTCATCCCCGAAACCCGACTTCCTTCTGGCTGATCCCTCTTTTCGTATCTGGGCCGTGTGTATTTTTCCTTTGGGCCAGTTTATTCCGCCTCCTTATTTCCTTTTCTGTGTGGGCTCTCTAAACCGAATTACAGGGTTTAATTAGTATCGGAATTGTAAATTCTGATAGTATTGATAAATTGAGGGTTGGTCCACCATTATAATTTTCGCGCAAGATGTTTTCTTTGAAATTGAAAACTTTTCCACACCTTATACAGTTTACTGTGTGATCTCCACGATAATTTATTATTGTTTCAACAGTAGCCCATGGTGTTGGTATTGGTGTCCATGTCTGTTGTCTGGTGCTCGATTTACGTGGCAAATATTCTGACCAGTCGTATCGCTTTGGACGGTTGTGCCTTTCTCTTTCCTTCCGTTCTCTTTCCTCCGCGCCACTTACGTGCCAGTTGTAGTGGAATTTTAACTCCAGGTCATACTACTCTTCAAACACATTGTATTGAAAAGTCTGTGAACATTTTTAACAGGTTGCGCACCATTCTCCTTTTTCTTTTTGTTGGTCGTTAACAGTATAATGGAGGAACGAATTCCAACACTGAGGAATGAATTCCAACACTCAGTAATGTTGAAATTTGTTTGAGGAACGGAGTTATTATTATTGGAGTTGGAGCTATTTCCTTTCTCCATGATTGTGAACTTCTTTTAGAGGAAAAATGGAGGTTTGATTGTGTGCCTGAACCTTGGTGGTTTTATAGAGATGAATTGGAAGATAATTTACGCTCATTCACGTGACACTTTTTCAGAACTTATCAGAGCACGCTTAACTTTTCAGAGCTCATCAGAGTACGCTTAACTTTTCAGAGCTCATCAGAGCACGCTTAACTTTTCAGAATTCATCAGAGCACGCTTAACATTTCAGACATCAAAATAGTAAAATAAAAGTAATAAAGGAATATTTTAGTAAAACATTAATAATATTTGTTATTATTTGAAAGTAATTTTAAAATTAATAATAGTTATTTTAATATATAATATTTGTTATTATTTTAAAGTATTTGAAAAATTAATAATAGTTGTTTTAATAAATAATATTTGTTATTATTTTAAAGTATTTGAAAAATTAATAATAGTTGTTTTAATAAATAATTTTTGTTATTATTCGAAAGTATTTGAAAAATTAATAATAGTTGTTTTAATAAATAATTTTTGTTATTATTCGAAAGTATTTGAAAAATTAATACTAGTTGTTTTAATAAATAATTTCTTTTATTATTTGAAAGATTTGAAAAATTAATAATAGTTGTTTTAATAAATAATTTATGTTATTATTTTCAAATTTTCTAAAAATATTATAGTGAAAATAGTAAAATAAAAGTAATAAAGTAGTGCAATATGGTAAAATATGGTAAAGTATAATAAAAGTAAAGTATGGTAATAACATATGGTAAAATATAAAGTTTTCTGACGTTTGAGCGGAACTCTAGCTAGTTTCGGAATCTGGAATTTCGAAACTAGCTAGATTCCCGCTCAAAACAGTATTTGTCAGAATTTCACTGTTTGATCAATTATTTCATACGAAATTATACTGTTTTGACAGAATTTCATTGTTTAAACAGTGTTTCATCAATTATTTCATACGAAATTTATAATGTTGTCTCCTATGATCGGATTCTCAGATTCCGATCAAGGAAAAATAATTGAATATAAGATTGATTTAACCTCTATTTGACGCGCACTTTTGATTTTGTCTGTCAATTTCGGATTCTCAGATTCCGATCATGAAACGTAAATGTGATATAATTGAAGAAATGATTGATTTGATTTGAGTTGACTCCCACTTTAATTTTTGTCTGTTAATATCGGATTCTCAGAATCCGATCATAAGGGTTATAAATAAGTGATTCGTTTCTCAGTCTGAGAATCATCTATCATTTTCACACACATAAATCTCAGAATACATTACAAATATGAATTCCATTCGTGTTTTCGTTAATCAATCTCCTTACAATCAACCAAATAATTTCAGTTTCGATGCATCTTCACGAACTGATTATGAATCAATCAAAGATACAATTTTATCTTCATTAGGATATTATCGCGGGCATTACAATTTGAGAATTGTTTCCAGTTTTAATATGATAATTAAAGGAAGGTTTCAACAGATGCAGTTGCCGGTGAACTCGGAAGATGAATGGCATTATGTACAACACGAGTGCTTCGGAACAAGACGGCTATAGGGACTTGAGCTGCACGTTGATTTGCTTCCAGCTAATGTACAAGGTACATTCACCCATAAAAATAATAATTATTCATTCACGTGGATTTTGAAATATAAATGTTTTGTACTAGAATTAATTATTAATTAATTAATGAAAGCCTATCTAAAACAAGTCATACCACGAATAATGAAAAGTGAATCAAAGACAGAACCAAATGGGGCCGACCAAACCAGAAATGATGGTCACTTAGTTTCACAATTGACATTCCTTGAATAACTGTATGTCTATGTTGTATCTCTAAAGCCATTTTTCCAATTATGGCTTGCAACTTCGTTCCAACCGCCAAAATCAACTATAATCAGAGGCAGAAACATTAATATTTCAATGCATCACTTGAGTAAGCATCCAATTTAAGAATATTAAAAAAAATGATATATCGATAACTTACAACTAGTGGCACTAATGTGACCCAGAACAATTTTTGGAAAGCTGGAGTTAAAAAAGAAATAATGTTACAGAAGATTAGAAGAAGTTTACCAATGAGAATGAATGATTATAAATGTCATCTAAAAAAGTTACAATGAGGTACTCACTGTATACATTTAGAAGCAAGATGATGCATCCACAAGCCCACAGAATTGGACTATATATTAAATTGTATTAATATTACAACTTAGAACGTGATATGTATTATATTTAATGTTTCGGTTTTAATGTTAGAACTTAGAACGTGATGTGTATTATATTTAGAATAAATAAATTGTAATATTACATGAGTAAATAAATATTTAGAACGTGATATGTATGGTTTCGGTTTTAACTTCTAATAATCTTACATGAGTAAATAAATTGTAAAACTAGACACTAAATTGATATGTATTATATTTGGAAAAATGACAACAAAAAATAAATGATATGTGCACAATAATAATTATTTATATGAAATTATAATATTTGTTTTATTTACTTTTTACTTAGGTCGGTATTCAGATTATAATTATAATTATAATGAAGAAGTCATTAATTATAATTATAATGAAGAAGTCCATAATGATGAACAAGTTCAATCTGTAACGTTGGATTGGGATCCTTGGGACCCTAGTACTATGGACCCTCATAGTTTACAACAACAACAACAAATGAATTATGAATACAATAGTAGTGGAAATGTTTGGTCACCTTGGGAACAACCAGAGGGCAGTAGTAGACAACAACAAGAAGAAGAAGAAGAAGAAGAAGAAGAAGGAGAAGAAGAAGGAGGAGAAGAAGAAGAAGGAGATATAGAGCAACTTGACGAGGCATACGACCGTGGGCCGGGTAATGAGTCGGCATATGCTACAGGTGAGGACTTCACTGACGAAGAGGCAGAATTTTTAGAGTCACAGGGTTTAGACGAACAACATATGATTCTTAACCGAGATCAAGGGTATTATGTTACTGGAAGAACAGACAGTTATCATCATGTTCTCCAATTTTTAGATTGCTCTGAGTATAGAAATTCTATTCCAGAATCGTCCATACCACAAAATTCGGGACCTTTAGCTGAAGGAAATATTTTCTACTCTAAAGCACAATTACAACAAGTTTGTAATAATTACTCCATAGAAAATAATGTACAACACAAAACCACTAAAAGTACACCCCAATTGTTGAGTTTACATTGTAAGGTATACTCATGTAAGTGGCATTTGTATGCCCGTACAGAAAGGGAAGGTCGATTTTGGAAAATAATAAAAAATGAACATGAACATACATGTGTGAGAAGGTTCGGAGAATTCACACATGATAATCTGACGGCGACAGTTATCGCCAATTGCATCAGGAATGCAGTAAAAAGAGATCTTGGTATTTCCATAGAGGACGTCAAATCTATGTTAGAGCTGAAATATCCAAATATCAAACCGACTTATAACAAGCTTTGGCGTGGGAGAGAGAAGGCAATCGAGCAACTTTTCGGGTCGTGGGAGGGCGCATACAACAAACTGCAACTCTTCGCAGCGGAAATGAAGAGTGAAAGGGACGAGAGAGAGAATGGGACCTCTGGCTTTTATATAAAGCGCTGATTGTAGTTTCGGAATTCCAGATTCCGAAACTAGCTAGTTTCGGAAATTGAGATTCGGAAACTAAGCAGAATTAGTTTCGAAATCTCAGATTCCGAAACTGCGCAGTTAGTTTTAAATTTTTGATTAAAAATGAATTATTTTAAAATTTCTTAATTAATTAAAGTTATTTATAATTTTTTATGCCTATTCTCCTCTGTTGAGTTTGATAATATGGACTGGGCCAGGTCCAAACACAAAGGATAATTAAATAAACAAAGGGTTAATCAAAGTTAATTAAAATGATTAACTTAAGAGTTAGAACTTAATGAAATATTTTGATATTAGCTAAGTGTACCGATGTTAAGGTATTAGATCCAAAGATAAATTGCTGCCTAAATAAATCGGATTAATACGTAAACTTAAAGATGGGAGATGATTTCAAATAGTCCAGAATATTTCGAAAATACAGATACAATGGAAAAACCAAGCTGGACTCGTATGATCCCAAACACATTAAAACACCAACACATTAAAAATATCAAATCTTATTATTTATTTGTTAGCATCAGTATTTTCATAATAACATTATGTAGCATAACTTAGTTAAATTAGTTTCTTTATATATTAATTATATTATTAAATAAGTTTTTTTTATTTTAAAAGATACATATATAAGTATTTCATACTTGAGCAAAACATTATTAAAAACTATAATTAAAACTTATCAAACGATTTTCTAAAACCAAACAAAATATTTTCACGATTTGAACGAGTAGAATAGAACTGTAGGATTCCGTCAACACGTCTTTCTTCATACTTATTTTATAAAGAAAACTCTGCCAAATTATTTCTAAAAGTAAACAATAATATTCTAACTTAATAAATATTTCTTCACACCAGTTTTAGATGAAATTCTGCCGAAATCTTACAAAGTATTTAAGTCAATTTAATAATATATTTCAAAGCATAACCCTTTTTCCTTCTAAGTACGGTATAGAACACATAACCAGCACTTGATTTCAATTGTGGGGCAAATGGGTAGATCGCTAGTCTAACGCTTACGTTTCTGATCGTTAGGTACTCAGTCAGACTATTCAGATGTAGTTTACCAACTACCAATCTGAGTAAGAGTTGCAAAGTGGAGACCAAGACTTCACTGATGTTAGCAGCAACCTTCTTTCTATGCCCGTCATTCCAGGTGTGGATGCCTTAGGTTTTGTTTAATCTTTAGTTAGTAATTAGATCAACAATTAATTGTGTGCATATCATGTCATTAACATTAAGTAAACAGTTAAGCACATGTCATTAACTCAAAACTAGATTGCATATATATGATATGCATTGCATATTAATAATAATGTGATTAATAAACTTAAAAGTGCATTTAATCAACACTTGCATCTGGTGCGGATCAGGATAGTGAGACCGAGTGTGATAAGTTCGTTTTACCTGGGGTTTCCATTATCGGGAGATTGTCCCAAGCCATTGCCGGAGGTCTCCTTATGATAGCGATCACGGGTAACGCGATCTGATGATCACTCAGCAGACCGACCGTCAGGCGGTACTGCGGTCACTTGATGGTTATTTGCGTGATTATATAGTATTGTATCCCTTTGACTTGAGTTCTTGATTGAGTGTGCCATATATACCAGACTATCTCTCGACCTCCATGAGTCAGTATGCCGATACCGTGTTTTACTGCTCACTCCTCGACGGGGGAGTGAGGTAGGAGCTGTTGCGTAGGTAGATCTGTAGGCACAGTACATATTGGGATTTATGAGATTGATTTCGGATTTTATGTGACTTATGATTTGACCATTGAGTGTGGGTGCTTGACTCTCGTATTGATATACTTATTCACCGTATATTATTATATTAGTATTATTCTCCGCTTCTCCAGATATTTTTCAGATTTATTTTGGCATGTCATGACTTGTAGATTTCTTTTATCATTTCATTAAACTTACACCTAAATATTGCATTATAGGAATTAAAAGTATTTAAGTATGGTTTAGTTCTAACTTGAGTTAACCAGAACCGTAGGCTCACTCTATTACCACACTGAGTATTAATGTACTCATCCCACAATACTTTGATTTGTGGAGACAGGTTCAGGTTTGGATGACATCGTAGAGGAGTTTTTGCTAGAAGATTATCTTCCGCTGCATATTTTAGTATCTTGTTATATTATGGCTGAAATTTTGATATGTATATATTTACCAACTCCCTTTTGTTGTATGAACAATGATACCGTTATTATGCACTTTTATTTGTGATCATTTGCTTTCTGTTACACTGTTTATTAGCCTTACGTGTGTACAGTAGAGTGTATACACGTGGTGGGTTGTCTATCTCGGATTATGGCTTGGTTTGGGGTGTGACATATTTAATGCCATCATTTGCTGTTACAGTGAGGCCCACAATTTTGAAGCAGTTATTTATATCTTGAGCATGAGATTTTAGTTTTGACTAGGCCTTATCCTAAAATATTAGATGATAAAACTTAATTATATATACAGATATATGGTCAAGATATCCTTTATGAGCCTAATTAATTTGACGCAAAAACCACATACAGAGTCTTTATGGTATAAATTTAAAAAGTTTCTGCATATACAGCAGTCTGAACATACACCGTGCTCAGTATCCAAGTATCCAGAAAGATTGCTAGAACCTAACCAAATTTGGTAAATACAGAGCCAACAGATTACTACATACAAGAATGCAACTATGCAAGGCCTTGCCTGATGCATATGCAGCATTGTGACTGCTATCTCTACCTTCAACTTCAAGAGGTCAAGGGATGACAATTCAAATCACCCCAAAAGTATTAAACGCTGCCTTTAAACTTGTCATTTCAATAAGTTTGACCAACCGATGCACATGCACTGATGCACAGCTTTAATTAAGCCATAAAATTGCTGTCAATATATATCTGCAACCCTTTCTATCATTAACGGATGGGCTTGTGGTTTGAGTGAAAAGGACCAAAATAAACCAAGATCATAATTTTGTAATAGCAGAGACAACTTTCTATTTAAAGCCCTAAAGTTTAAACTATAAAAAGATTAGCCCACAGGCCCCACACCTACTAAGAATAATTTAAATTGTAAATATAATGAAGAAACTGTAATCACAAGAAAAGAGATTAAACTTGTGAAAAACTTTCCATTTAGACTTATTATTAAGAATAAGACATATAAAACAATAGTTTGCATGCAAGTAAATAATAAACTTATTTAAAATCAAAACAAGTAATTATCACCTACATTTGCATTTTATAGACAGCAACATTTAGTTAAGAGGAAAAATAGAAACAAAATGGAAGGGATGTAGGCACGCTGTGCCCTCCATGCTTTGGTTATTTAGAGATGCTGGTATTCGTACAAATCAGAGGTATGTAGTATGCACTGCAGCTTTCCTTCCTGGGAGATGATATTCATGTGGCGAGGTGTTCTGCTCTAGTGCTCTCCATGGTTAATCCAATCAGCTTGTAATTGAGGGATACTGGAAGAGCTAACTTTTGCAAAACTCGGGATAGGACTCCTTAGCTCCTTTGTCTTCTAGAAATAGGAAAAATCAAAATTCAACTGCTGGATACTAATCTTACTATGCTGCTGGATTCCTAATCCAATATGAGAACCACATGTGAATGATTATATTGAAACTGTTACATGATGGCCTAATTTAGGTGGTCTGCTAAGGTTTAAAAAGATAATTTACCTAATCACTTTGAGGTTTATTCTTTGACTGTAGTAAATATGATTTCTTCTGTCAAATGCTGGCCCTGCATTTTTAATTCATCCAATGTCAAGTCAAACAAATACACTAAAACATGCTTACACAATTTTTTGATATATGAAATAGTTACCTGCAGCAGATAATTTTAACTGCTTGTACAAGTCATGTCCTATAAAGGTCCCAAAATCATCTATATAATTAAGAAGTGTTTATTAAGGTAAGTGGGGATCTCCTCCGATCTTTCTGATCCGAATCTCAGAAGTTAGGCGTTGGTACTTGCCACACTTTTTAAAATGCCTCTCCAAATGGGGACAACGTTCAATCCACAGTTCATCAAGCTTCTTCAGCTGCTGTAATAGACCTTTAGGAAGATTTCTTATATTGGGACAGCGAGAAATTTGAAGCTTTTCTAGACTGGTGAGGCCGCCTATGTTTGAAGGTAGAAAATGCAAATTCTTACATTTAAAAATTGCCAGGTCCTTGAGAGCAACCATGCTTCCCAACCATTCTGGCAAGCACTGAAGCTTCTCGCAACCATCAATTACCAGTTTTTGAAGGGATGTTGGGCATTTGGGAATTTCAACCAAATTTGAACAACCAAGGATAAACATAAAATCGAGTTTAGGTAATAAAGCTTCTGTGATTGACCACTCTAAATGTGACTCCTGTTGTAACCCAAGAAAATTCGGGCAAGAAATCACCTTTATGAATGTTAGGCTATTCAAACTTCTGAACTCCTCCACCGGCCAATAAATGAGATTGTCGCAATCTTCAATGATGAGCCATTCTAGAAATGCGAAACACTTCCAAAACCATAACGATGAATTTGATGCAATATCTATTGAAAAGATAAAGTTGCATGATTCAAGTTCCAAATCTCTACATTTTGTTAGAGTTACACTCACCTTCTGCCCCTCATTTCCACCTATTGGTACAATCTTGTGGTATCCGGTTAAAGATAATTTGTTAAGAGACTCCCAAGGTTGAAAGAAAAGTGATTCATTTGCACTTTCAGCATTTCCATCACAGCTAATGAGTGAGAGTTCTTGCAGTGTAGTTAGTCTTGCTGCAAAGGAAGATAGATTTCTGTTTCTTTTTATAGATAACTTCTCAAGTAAAGGTGCACTTGGCATAGCAGTCAGCTTGTGACAGTTACTAATACGTAATTCTTTAAGTACCGGAAAAACCAGTGATGTCTCATTTCCAACTTCACCTTCACACCAGCTACTCACATTAGGCATTTCAACTAACACCATACTCTTTAATGATGGAAAAGCTACATGCGTATCTTCACCACATTTTGCACTAGAGGAACCACTCTGGCAAAAATGCGTCAAGTTATACAAAAACTTTAAAAAGAGAATTCGAAGAAAAGGTAGCTTATCTACTGGTGGTATTTTTGTGCAATTTCTACAATCAATTATATATAACTCAATTAGATTCTTTAACATCGAATACTCTGTCATCCAGACAGGAAACTCAATTCCAGGGTATTGTGCAACTTGTAAAGCCTTTAAATTGCTGCAAGGTTTAAGAGCATCCAACACCTCATGTGGATTACAGTGCATCACCTCTAGCTCAATGGATTCTGATGCCTTGAAAAATCTGCTTTTATAACTATCTGGCAGCCCCCAGCATAGTGCCAAGTCATCCAAATTCTTTTTAGCTATTAAATTTGCCTCCATTGCATTTTCAGCATCCCTAACTTCCCTTATATTATATAAATGCAATGTTCCGTGTAGATTCAAGTTCTTCAGCTCTCCAACATAATTGCCAGCAGTAGTGCCTATGATATAAGTTGTTAGCGTTTGCAAGTAATTTAATTGTCCAAGACCTGATGGCATGCTTCGTAAACTAGAAAGTTCTTCTTCTATGTACAGATGCCGAAGGCTACTCATATATTTCATACCTTTTGGTAAGTTTACAAGTTTACGACAATTTACAAGCCTTAGGGTCTGCAAGAGGTAGAGAGTGCTTATCGCTTCAGGAAGTGATACAATAGTAACGTCTCGAATCTCGAGGTATCTCAAATGTTTCATCTTTTCGGGGTTTACCATAGTTCTCCCAATAGGAATTAAATGCAATTCTAATATCCGGAGAGAATTTGACTTTATAAATCCAATATTGCGGGAATATCTAGAACCATATTCAGAGTTTGAAATGAAGCTCCGGATAGAAGGAAAGCTATTCATGGTGTTGTTAATGTCTAAAGGAATATGTTTATATGAAATATGGCGAGTGGTAGGATTTGGTTGGTTAAGTTGTGTGGGTAATTCTAATGCAGAGAGGCATTCATCACCAACAATAGATTGAGCAAGGTCGTGCATAAGATCATGCATTTTGCACTTGGTTTCAGAGCAGTATCCATCTTCCCTTGAATACCACTTGTAACTAGGACAAACATGCTTAACATCTTGGAAAAATGACCTCCACACCAACTCTTTGAAGATATCGTTGCCCTTCATTTCTAGGCTGCCTGGCCCATCAGATGGGATGAATCCATTCACCATCCAAAATTGTATCAGCTTCTCTTTTTCCATCTCATAATCTTTTGGGAATACTGCACAAAAAGCAAAGCATTGTTTCATGTGTAAAGGCAAGTGTTCGTAGCTGAGTCTCAATACTGGCAAAACATTATTGTCGACAGACTTTGTTTCCCAAACCCTACTTTCTTCATATACAGCCAACCACTCTCGCACCTCATGCTTAACACTCATTAAGCTACCGAGTGTATTAATAGCCAGAGGCAATCCCCCACAATTTTGAACAATCTTCTTACCAATTTCAACTACTTGTGGACTTTCCTCCATGCCTCTATTAAATGCTCTTCTGTGAAATAGGTTCCATGAATCATCCTCGCCTAAGCATCCTAAACTATAACTCTCCACCGTACCCATGATAGAAGCCACTCTATTACTCCTTGTGGTAACAACTATGACACTTCCAGAATCACCACAACGTAACAAAGCTCTCAATCGATCCCACTCGTCAGCATTTTCATTCCAAACATCATCTAAAACAAGAAGATACCTCTTTCCACCTAAAATTTGGTGTACACGCCTCTTGAGCAGTTCTCTGTTGTCAATTGGAACATTGCAGTCCCCTTGAGTAATCAAATCAATTATTGTTTTAAGAAGATAATTAATACTAAATTCTTCAGACACACAAACCCATAGTGGCAAATTAAAGTGTTCCTTCACTCTAGGGTCATTGTACACGAGCTGAGCAAGAGTAGTTTTGCCGAGCCCACCCATGCCAGCCAGTGGCACAATCATGAGATCTTCACTGCTACTTCCTTCAATCAATAATTTCACAATCTTTTCCTTATCTTCATCCCTTCCCACAATTTCCGATTCAAACACAAGAGAATCAGTTTTCTCCCGATTTGTCGGTTGCACACAGTGTCCTTGTAAAAATCCAAAACTCCTCATCTGGACAACAAGACCATCGATAGTCCCAACTACTTTCTTCAACTTTCTGCTCATATTGTAACGAAATAAAGCTGGATTTTCAAGGGAAAAAAAGTGACTTGTATTGCTGACCTTTTGGCCATGTTTCACAGCATCCATGCGCAGCTCCTCATAACAAAACTCATCAAGCAGATCATCAGCATCATAAGCGGCTGATTTGAGCTTCTTAAGCCAGGACTTCACAGCTGCATTAGCATTGCCTTTGTCCTCAGCATCAAGGAGTACTGCCTGGATTTCAAGGAGCATGTTGTGGAGTCTCTCTCGCTGGTCATCAATGCCCCACATCTCCCCGATTCGCTGCACAATCGAGTTCCCAACTTTCTCCAGCACGGCTGGAATTACTGCTGACACTAGTAGATCTGCCATTGGTGATATGAAGGTATTCAAAACTGCAGGTATTAGAGAGATAATTATTTATCTCCGATTTCAAGAGAAGGAAGGTTTTTGAAAAAGCAAGGTTGTTCACAGAAAATGGATTGCGCAGAAACAAAGTAGCTTTACCAACTCTGCAGAGAGTGACCCTTTTTTTATTTATTTTTTTTTTTTTTTGAGATTACGCCAGAGGGTGACATGTTTGGTCTCTCCAACCCAATGTCTATATTTTATTACATTAGACGTAAGAGAGTGAAGCAACGAAAGTTTAAATTATGACTATTGGTTGATTGGTCATCGGCCTGACGGCCTCTCACGGGTCTCTAGTGAAGAATATCTTAGGCTGTTGGGCATCACAAAAAGCGTACTAAATACAGCTGGCATGATAGAGAAATCGAACTAGTTTTTTTTTTTTTTTTTTTTTTTTTTTTTTTGAAACTAGAAATCGAACTAGTTGGCATAAAGAAAGTAACCGCTGAAGAAGTAGAGAGAAAAAAAAAAAAAATAATAATAATAATCCAACCAGACCCCCAACAATAGCAAAAGCAATGTATTCAAAAACATGTGCTGCTTCGATGAAGATTTACTCAATACACTACACGTTGATATTCTTAATCCACAGTTAAACTTTTGATGCAGAGTTAATTAGCTGGTACTATTGAGGACGCTTTACCATACAAAATTTATTATTTTACAGAAAAATGGATTGTTAAGTTTCTAACTATTGCAAATCCAATTACACAACTAAACAACTTTTAATCCGCTGAAAAATGCTTTAATTGACTTGCGCTAACTGCAATCTGCAATCCACGCACAGTCGCACACATAATCCTGCAAACAGAATATGAGTGTACTAGCAGCCCTGTCTAGTCTCTCTAGAAAAACAGAATACGAGCGACTTGTTAGAGCAATCCGCAAGCAATTTTCCATAATTGCATGTGCTGCCTTAGTAAGTTACAAGCTGTCAAGCTTACATCTCTTAATCAAATCAGTTTTCTTCAAACAACCGTGCCAGAGGGGTTGTTCCTTATTATTATACGACTTTATTATGTCGAGATGGTAATAAGCATGAACATTTACCTTATTCTTCATATGAAAAATAGTTCAATCCTTTATCATTAAACCAGTAGTTAACTTCCAACTGAGTAGGGCCAGATCAACTTTGGGCCTACCTTGAAAATGATTTCTGTTGTGTTTGGCGAGTCAGTCAATTCAAGTAAAGAAAAAAAGAGGGGAAAATTTCTTTATTCTAGAATAACAAGCTCCAAAAGAGAAAATGGAGCAACTACGTACGAGGCAAATCTAGTACATATATGCTTTGGCAAGGGAGACAAAAACTCAGTAAAATAAATTTCAACTACAGCAGTTGGAACCGTTTGTCAAAAAAGATAAATAATAAATAAATAACAGCAACTGGAACCTGTTCTTTGTTGCTTGGGGAGACCTGCAATTTAAAACAGCATGATAAGCTAGAATTTTGTTCAGCTATTATTATCTTTTGGGTTATGTACTTATGTGGGCTTGCTAGGGATACAGAGTTATCTGGCTGCTTTACCAAACTCCAGATATTATATCATCTTTCATGTGTAATAGGCTGGCATGATAGGAGTAGGATGTATCTTTTTTTTTTTTTAGCAAACCAGCAATTTCATTATAATAAACAAAAAAGTACATCACAGATTAGATCACAAATCCAAAAGAAAACACTAAAAAAAAAAGCACCCAAACGGTACTCGTATCCCAACTATTATTGCAACCAGAAACAGTATTCCAACTGGTAACCCAACCAGTACCACAGTACAGCAGTATATCCTAGCTCCCGACAAGTACAATTAGTGACCTAACACTGGCAGAAAACGCACACCAAAAATGGGTCTTGTTCTGCACCAGAACTGGTAATACTGGCGGCTATCGTCAGAAAGGTGGTGCAGCCATCAAGCTCGAAAGGGAGAGAACAACAAGAGCCACTACAACTGCTACGGCGGCTGTTAAATTGCATCCACTTCCATCACAGCTATTGAAAGAAGAGAGGAAGAGGGGAGAAAAGAAAGAGGGTTAGGTAGACACAAGGAGAACAAGAGTAAAAAAGAGGAGGAGAACAGGAAGGGGGAGATCCCGGTGGGACCTGGAGGGGGGGTGGCTCCTCTGGAGCAGGCATGCTTGTGGGAACTGGGAGTAGGATGTCATTATTATTGATAATAAAAGGCAAAGACAATAGAAATAACACACCATTTCTCAAAGCATGCAACAAACAAGAACAAATTTTGCTTATTTCAAAAAAATTTCTCAAACCGTCCAACCTCTAGAATATGTCGGGGCAAAATACATCCAGTGAATGACAATATTGCCCCCCTACACTCCAATCAGCACCTATTATTCTGAGCCCAAACTAAAAATCATGTCAGGATGATTCAGATGTTGCACAATTGATTTGATATGACCACCACCAGGGCAATTCAGTAAATCAATGCAGGGTCTAACCTCAGTTTTGACAATATCAAAAATTGAGTATAAACTTTCAACCCCTGAAAATCCCATTGAAATCCAAAAAAAGGTAATGATGTACATCTGTTGCAATATACTTTTGCGCCTCTAAATACTATTTGAGTTAGCTTCAACCAGATTAATCTGTTTTTTTTTTTCCAATCTAGGTTTTTGACAGCATAATGTACAGACAAACAGAAGGAATTTAGGCCAAATCATAATCAACAGAAGGAAGTGCTTATGATGGGAAATAATACGAATCAAGTCGTGAAGCAATCAGATCAGGTCAAGCAATATCTAAATTGGCTTGGTCTGATACAATGCAATTTCTTCAATTTCTGATAGCCACACTGGGAAATGAAATCCTCTGCTCACCTTAGATCCGAACCGTCCGATCAATGATGGTGCCCCGTGAATAATACCAGATCGATAGGCCCGAAAAAAATCTAACCGTCGTGATTAAATCGAACGGCTCGGATTGAAGGTAGGCACCGTGCTCACCTTAAAAGGTGAGCAGAGGATACTGGTCCGCCACACTGGGGTCATTGATTGTGGGTCCGGTCCTCTCTGTATTGATTTTAGGTTAGAAAAAGTAAAAAGTAAAAAATAAAAATAATTTAGGTATTAAGTCATATTGGGAACTATTGGTGACATACAGTAACCATAAATCTCACTTGTAATTAACTAACCTCGAGGCAGGACACAATTCACTGCCAGAAATTCTCAATGGTAATGCACAAAATGTAACAACCAGGAAATTGACGTATACGAAATTGCAACATCTAAAAGCCCAGAGTTAGTGTCGTTAAACAGAAGAAGTAAATGAGAAGCTTGGAGAGAAGGTACAAGGTAGGGATGTAATTACCCCTGTCTGAGAGAGATTCATTGGTCGATTAGGTAGGGGTTCTGACTTCTGAGGAGGAGGGCATTTGGCGCCGAAAATATCTCCTTCCTTATTTACGCCTCAAGAGACTCGCTCCCAAGTTCCAAGTTCTCTTCTTTGACAAACACTTCGGAAGGCTCGGGCGCCGCCATGTAATGTAACTTGTCAGTTGTTACACGAAGGGAGCAACACCGCCGCGTCATTCGACTTGCACCGCAACCGAACCGAACCGGACGGACCCATCGATTCGACGGAAGCGGCACGCATAATTGATTGACTGATTGATCCCGTCTGTGAACTCTCAAACAGTATGATTTTTAATCCGACGGCCATGATCGTTAGTAAAAGAACACTACCTGCCCAAGTAGTAAACAGGCCTGGTTATCTATTTCTTCATTATTTGGGCCCGTGACTTGTATAGAAACAAACAACGTTCATTCTAATTTCTATTATATTATTAGATCCATCTAACTAATCTTTACAAAATTTCGTTCGGATTTCATCTGGTTCATATTAACTTTTTACGTATAAAAAATAATTTATGTACTCGACATGATTTAGGTGAAATTATGTATGGTAATAAAATGACATTCGACATTAATATTTATCCACACAATAAGCAAGTCAAGATAATTAAGCAAAAAAAAACTAATTTAATTTATCCAACAAGTAGTCGAACAATTGGATTAAAAAAATGTGCAGCAGCTAAAATTAGATTGGAAGAATTACCCAGTAGTGCATAGTTCTTTTTTTTTTTTTTGAAAGAAGCCAAAAGGCCTGCATACTTTACTGATGCAAAAACAGAATACAATGAAAAGAAAAGTGTAAATCACCAGAGGTGATTTTTGAATCCAAAACAAAACAAAAAAAACAACAGAGGAATCAGATACCCCACCTAATACAAACTACCAAAATAAAAGAAAGTAAAGCTCCCACAAGTCAGTTCAGTTTCCCAAGAGATCTTCATCCATAGATTCCTCAATATCAGCACCAACACCAGAAGAGTGTTCATCAGCCAAAAACTCATTGTTTCTTCCCACACCAGTTCCAGTACCAGACGTACCAGCAGCTGTTCCTGTACTGACAGCCGTACCAGTTCCAGTAACAGTGGGTCCCAAATTGTTATCCCTCCTCACTCTGTTCTCCTAGTGCATAATTCTTATTGCTTGACCACATCATCTCCCATAAAGAAGTCAAAATCATGTACAATTTTTTTTCCCTGATCTAACAAAATCTCCTAGCTGAGTTTCGTCTATTGCCAAATTGTAGAGAATTTGCTTGACCTGTATACATACGCATCAGACAATAGATTTTGCCAAATCTATAATGGTAATGGAAGTGGCATACTGGCATTATTCAAGCAAGTTAATAATAATACAATAAAGTATTGCTTATATCTATCCTAGATTTTGTGCTTAGAGGATCCAGAACATGATTCTCATCTGTTTAGCTTCACAGTGACTACCAAAGTACAAACTAACACTGTAATTATATGCACCAGTCTAGCAGTCGGATTGATAAAAGTAAACAGTAGTTCAGTAGTTACTAATCCATCAAGCCCCACCAACTTTTTCATACACTATTATTTGTTTATTTTTCAGCATCAATCTGAGAAAAGAGAAAAAAAATATTAATAATTAAATAATTCAAAATGGTATAGCATAGAGCACTGTACCTCATATGGGAGTACTGACCTGTTATAGCCTTATTTTCGCATAAAGGAACCAACAGTGCGAGATATGGCCTATTAATCCACTGGATCTCCTCCAATCTTTTTAATCCGAATCTCAGAAGTCAGGCGTCGGTATTTGCCAAACCTTTTGAAATGCCTCTCCAAGTGGGGACAATCTTCAATCCACAGTTGATCGAGGTTCTTCAGCTGCTGTAACAGACCTTCAGGAAGAACTCTTATTTTCGGGCATTTTCTGATCTTAAGGACCTCGAGTGCTTTGAGCCCTTCCATTTCTTCTGGAAGAATTTCCAAGTTCTTGCAGTCCCAAATTTTAAGGTTTTCCAAACTCATGAGTCCTCCTATGCTCGAGGGTAAAGATTGCAAGTTATCACAAATTCTAATTGTCATCTCCTTGAGAGAAACCATGCTTCCCAACCATTCCGGTAAGTGTTCAAGCTTTGTGCAGCCAATAATTTGAAGAATTTGAATGGACATTGAGCATTTAGGAATTTCAATCATGTTTCGACATTGAATGATCGTCATGTCTTTAATTTTAGGTAATAGAGCTTCATTTATTGACTTCTCAGATGGTAAATCCTGCTGCGACCCAAGAAAGTTCGGGCAGGACATCACCCAAATAACTGTTAGGCAATTTAAGCTTCTAAACTCTTTCTCCGGCCAATATTTAAGATTTGCACAGTTCTTAATGTACAGACATTGCAAACATGTGAAACACTTCCAAAACCATAACAATGAATTTGGTACAACAATATTTGATGAAAAGATGAAGTTGCATGATTCAAGATTTAAAACAAGACAATTTGTTGGAGTTACACAAGGCTTCTCCCCCTCATTTGTATCTATCGGTACAATACTGTTGTATCCGCTTAATTCTAACGTTTGAAGAGACTCATAAGGTTGAAAGGAAAGTGATTCGTTCTCACTTTCAACGTCTCCACCATGTCTCCCAAGTGAGAGTATTTGAAGTTTAGTTAATCTTATTGCAATGCATTGTAAGGTCATGTTTCCTTTGACAGACAAATTCTCAAGTAAAGGTGCGCTTGGCATTGCACTCAGTTTGGGGCAGTTAATAATATCTAATGATTTTAGCACGGGGAAAACCAGTGATGTCTCATTTCCAACTTCACCTTCACACCAGCTACTTAAAATTGGCATCTCAAATAACGCTAATTTCTTTAATGCTGGAAAAGATAGCTGGACATCTTCATCACGTTCTCCGCTAGTACAATCACTACTGCATAGATGCCTCAAATTATCAAAAAACTTTAAATAGAGAATTCGAAGATAAGGCAGCTTGTCTACCGGTGGTATTTTTGTGCATTTTTTACAATCAATAATATACAGCTCAATTAGATTTTTTAGTACTGAATACTCTGTTATCCAGACTGGAAACTCATTACCTGGATATTCTGTGACTTGAAGAACCTTTATATTGTTGCAAGGTTTAAGAGCATCCAACACCTCACGAGGATCACAGTGCACAACCTCTTGATCATTAGATTTTTCTCTCTCGAAGAAAGTGACTTTAAAATTAGTCGGCATCCCCCAGCATAATGCCAAATCATCCAGCTTCTGCTTAGCGATCAAATTTGCCTCCATTGCATTTACAGCATCCCTGACTTGCCTTATATTATATAAATGCAATGTTCCGTGGAGATTTAAGTTCCTCAGCTCTCCAATAAAATTGCCAACACTAGTACCAACAATATACATTGTTAGAACCTGCAAGTAGTTTAGTTGTCCAAGACTTGGAGGCATGCTTCTTAATTTAGAATTAAGATAATCATCTTCGATGTAAATATGTCGAAGGCTACTCATGTATTTCATACTATTAGGTAGCTTTACAAGTTTCTCAATATTAATCCTTAGGGTCTGCAAGAGGTAAAGAGTAGTTATTGCTTCGGGAAGTGATGCAAAATTAGCAGTGATCTCGAGATATCTCAGGTATTTCATCTTTTCAGGTGTTACCATAGTTCTTCCAATGGTCGTTGCATGCAATTCTAATATTTGCAGAGCATTGGATTTTAGGAAACCAACGTTGCAGGCATGTTGCTTGGCATATCTAGAGGTAGAAATGAGGCTCCGAATAGTAGGAAAACTACCAGTGATGTTGTTAATATCTGAAGGAAATTTGTTGTATGAAATGTGGCGGACAAGTTTTGATTGGTTAATTTGTGTAGGAAGTTCTAATAGAGAGAGACACTCATCGCCCATAATAGATTGTGCAAGGTCGTGCATAAGATCATGCATTTTGCACTTGGTTTCAGAGAGATATCCAGCTTTCTCTTCTAAATACTCGTAAAGAGAAACTTGCTTAACGTCCTGAAAGAATGACCTCCAAACCAACACATCAAAAATATCACCGCCCCTCATTTCTGGGCTACCTGGGCCATCAGAAGGGATGAATCCACTGGCCATCCAATATTGGATCAACTTTTCCTTGTCCATCTCAAAATCCTTCGGGAATACTGCACAAAAAGCAAAGCATTGTTTCATGTACGGAGGCAAATGGTCATAGCTCAACCTCAATACCGGCAAAACATTATTGTTATTTGAACTTATTTCCCAAATCCTGCTTTTTTCGAGTATAGCCGTCCATTCTCGCACCTCATTCTTTTCACTCATTAAGCTACCAAGTGTTTTAATGGCTAGAGGCAATCCCCCACAGTATTCAACCATCTTTTTACCAATCTCAACTAGCTCTCTACTTTCCTTTACCCCCATACTAAATGCCCTTCTG
This sequence comes from Rhynchospora tenuis, assembly GCA_027725995.1. Lineage (NCBI taxonomy): Eukaryota > Viridiplantae > Streptophyta > Magnoliopsida > Poales > Cyperaceae > Rhynchospora > Rhynchospora tenuis. The sequence goes on along the minus strand of JAMRDG010000072.1, from coordinate 41,219 downwards.
TAAAATAATTTCCACGAATCGTCCTTACCTAAGATTCCTAATTTATAACTCTCTACAGTACCCATTATGGAAGCCACTGTATCAATCCTTGTGGTAAATATTATGGCACTTCCAGGATCTCCACAGTTTAATAAAGCTCTCAACCGGTCCCACTCATCAATATTCTCATTCCAAACATCATCCAGAACAAGAAGGTACTTCTTCCCTCCTATAGCTTAATGTAAACGTCTCCTGAGCAACTCTATGTTGTCAATAGGAACTTCACATTTTCCCATAACTAATTCAATAACAGATCTAATAAGAAGACCGATATTAAAGTCCTCGGACACACAAACCCATAGTGGCAATTTGAAATGATCTTTCACTCTAGGGTCGTTGTACACAAGCTGTGCAAGAGTAGTTTTTCCAAGCCCCCCCATGCCGACTACCGGCACAACCTTGAGATCTTCACAATTGCTCTCTTCTAGCAATAATCTCACTATGTTTTCCTTATCTTCACCCCTCCCCAAAACCTTGGATTCAACCACAAAAGCATCAGTTTTGACCCGATTAGCCACTTGCACACGCTGGCCTTGTTGAAATCCAAACCTCCCCATTTGGACAACAAGGCCATCTATCCTCCCTACTAGTTTCTTCAACTTTCCACTCATCTTGTATCGAAACAGAGCTGGATTTTCAAGGGAAAAGAAGCCACTTACATTACCATCCTTATGGCCACGTCTCACAGCATCTCGGCGCAGCTCCTCATAACAAAATTCATCAAGCAGATCGCCAGCATCATAAGCGGCTGTTTTGAGCTTCTGAAGCCAAGATTTGATTGCTTCATTAGAATTCGCTCTGTCCTCAGCATCGGGGAGTACAGCCTGGATTTCAAGAAGCATGTTGTGGAGCCTCTCACGCTGGTCGTTGATGCCCCACATCTCCCCGATCCGCTGCACCAGTGAGTCTGTCGCTTTCTTCAGCACAGCTGGAATTAAAGCTGACACAAGTAGATCCGCCATTGGTGACACGGAAGGTTTTCGAAATTGCAGGTATTAGAGAGAGAAATTTATATTAGATTTCAAGAGACGGAAGGTTTTAGGAAAAAGCAGGGTAGTTCACAGAAAATGGTTTAGTGACTTTTTTTTTTTTGAAAATGAAAGCTCGTAGGCAATGGTTTAGTGACTGATTGTAGAAACAGTCAAACAGCGTAGCTTTACCAACTCTGCAGAAAGCAACCATTTTTTTATTTTTGTTTTAAGATTAAGCCAGAGATGCCCACTGTCTATATATTATTATTATATTAGACGCAAGAGAGAGAAGCAAGGACAGTTTAAATTATGACTATTGGTTGAGTAGGCACCGGCCTCCAGTGTAGAATATTTTGGCATCACAAAAAAGCGTAATAAATACAGCTGGCATGACAGAGAAATCGAACTAGTTGGCATGAAGAAAGTAACAGTTGGAGATAATCCAGAATCTACCAGCATTTTTTACTTTCCTTTAGTACCACTATATTTGTTTAACTTCTATTTCATTTCTCTAGGCAAGCTTCACTTCTTTTATTGGTTGGATTGCATCGTGAGCAGAGCTGTCAACGGAATACCGTTTCGCACGTTTCTGTTCCGTTCCGTCCGAAACGGAACAGAAACGAAAGGAAAATGAGTTTCGTTTTCAGAAACGGAACGGAAACGGAACAGCATTTTGTTTTCTTTCAGGGATTTACCGTGAAAAATCAATGCAAAATCGAAACGGAACGTTAATTCCGTTCCGTTTAACGAAAACGGAACGAAAATGGAACGCTCATTCTGTTTCGTTGACTGGAACGGAACGAAAACGAAACTGGTATGTTCTGTTCCTTTTCTGCACGTTAGATTCGTGGGATGATGGAAAAATATATTTATGTAGCACTATAAGTTTTTTTTTTATCTAAATGTGCACCTGGCATAAAAAAAAAAAAAATCGAACTAGTTGACGTAAGAAATTGACAGTTCAAGAACTGCGAACAACCACTGAAATAGTACAGATAAAACTGAAAAGTCTAAACAAAGCCCTTAGAAAACCAACAGCAATGCAATTAAAGCCAAATTAGCTACTACGATTAAGATTGGTCATCCAGCACTCCATGACGAAATTCATAACACCACACATTTATACAGCTAAACTATTGAATTCCAATTATACAGCTCAACTACTTTAGACCAGATGAAAATGTTTTAATTGAAATTGCACCGATTGCCTTGATTTGGCTCTTCAAGAAATCAGCATTACATGCATGACATGATCCTGCAAATATAATACAAGTGAATTGTTGGAAGTGTCCAAATGCAATTTCCTATATTTCCATCTGCTATGTAGGTAGCAACATGCTTAAATCTCTCAACTTTTTTCAACTCAAACAATTCAACCAATTGACGAAAAGATCATGCAAGAGGCACATTCCTTGCATGACATTACAATTTCCAGATAGGTAATAACCATGGAATTTTACCATATTCTTCACAATTCAAATTTGTTTTAAACTTTCAATCCTTAAACATTACACTGGTAGTAAACATTACAATGTACAGATAGGTAATAAGCATGGAATTTTACCATATTCTTCATAATTCAAACTTTCAATCCTTACACATTACACTAGTAGTAAACTTCCAATTTCCAACCAAATAGGGGCAATTCGTCTTGAGGGCAATCCCTATCTTGGAATTGAATTGCACTGCCACATTTGCCACATCTGTTTCCAACCAAATAGCACCACCTCATTTGAATTGCACTGCCACAAACCGGACCTTACAGAATAATGGTATTAACTGGAATAGGATGGTCCGATTAACAGTCTGCAAAAAGAGCTGCCCAGGCTGATGGAAGCAAAGCAGTAATTAGACCTGGTCTGTTAAATTGTACCCTAATTTGTAATGGCACAAAGAACTCATATTCTTATATTAAACAAAATGGCTGAGTCCATTTAAAATTTCTTTGAGATTTTCATTTTATTTAGTACATAGTTAAATATTTTATATATTAAATTTTTTTTTCTATATATATTTTAGTATGATATTTTTTAATATGAGGAAGAGCTTGGAAGTTTGAATTCCGTAAAATTCATTAATGTGGATTTCTGTCAGAACTTTCTCAGGTCACAGCAGGAATCATTGTAGGAGAGGTCAATCATAAAAGATCTATTACCCAAATGTACGTGGATCTTACAATGTCCAAATGTGGTAAAATTCCCATATGCTCGACTTCCACTGAATTTCTGATAATTGATAGTTGCAGAAAGCTTGAATGCTTACCAGAATGGCTGGGAGCATGCATGGTTGCTCTCAAGAAGCTATATATTGAAGATGGTGAGAACTTGCAATACCCTCGAGCATAGGAGATTAGGAGGTCTCACGAGTATAGAAAAGCTTGTAATTTCTGACTGCTCCAACTTGGCATGTCTTCCAGAAGAAATGGAAGGGCTGAAAGCTCTAAAGCAAGTTATGATATTACGATGCCCAAATATAAGGGTTTTCCTGGAGGACTATTAAAGCAGCTGAAAGACCTTAATTAAATATGGCAAGTACCGACACCAGATTTCTATGATTCCAGTAAAAAGGATTGGCCAACAGAGCGGATCTAAAAGATTTAGGAGTTTGGCAAGGTTGATTCCATCATGCAAAAGCACCTTCTGTTCAGCACAATTGTAAACCTGTATTATCATATTTACAATCTGACTTATATTCATTCATAAAGTAGCAATTTTGGATTATTTTATGAAAGATCTTCTTCATGGATAATGAGCAATCTTTTAGCATAAGAAATTAAAACGTAGAAAAAAGCAGGTATTCTTCGGCCTTATTGTTAAATTTGGTTTTGTAATTATGCAGATACTTAGACTTAGCAACTAGTAATTCTGGTGGCCATTCAAAAATAGTCAAGCTCAAAAGAGCAGCAAGATTACTAATGCAAAATAAGTTCATGAATAAGACCTTAATTTATTACAAGTAAAATCAGTCCCTATTGAGATAGTTACAGTGCCTGTGCTCCTTGCTGACCTATCTTTGTTACGATCGTTTCCTCGAGTAAAGGAAGTACATAATTAATTAATTAATTAAATATAGCGAGCAGTGACATGGCACAGAACCATCTAATATGATCGAATTTCGTTTCAGCTCAATTAACACTGAACCGGTTTCACAAAGACGAAAAGACTAAAATAAATCAAATATAATACTTCTTTGAAAAAGAAAATTGGGGGACTCGATTGATCGTGTTCAATATTTTTAGGGGTAAAATAGAGACCTTTTTATCTTGTAATTGTAAATTCGATTTGTCAGTTTATGGCAAAACTTATTAGCTAGCTACGTTAGAGGAGACATTCTAGTTTTAAAATGGATACGCTGTCAATATAATTTTTTAATAAAAAGTTTAGTAGATTCTCAATTTGCATCAAATTTGATACACAAATACATCTAAATTATTTAAATAATATACATGTACTTTTACTTCGTTTCAGAAAGTTTGATAACTATTTGTCTAGATGTAATAATTTGGTGGCAACATAACCTCTCTTTAGAATATCAATTTAACTGTATCAAAAAATTTCGATTACAAAAATTTAAAAAAAAAAACGACTATTGCGATAGGAGTATTGACACAATTACAAAAAATTGATCGAAAGTAAAAGTTGTCTATGGCCTAAATTCCTACTTCTTTCGAGCAAGAAATGTTAAAGTAGAAAAGAAGATTCACGGTTTCATGATGTTATGGACGAGCATTAGTAAAGTGACTTGCACAGTTGCACTGCCATTCACTTCTCCCGACTTGCACCGCTACCGAACCGGACCCTTACGTTACAGGTGGAATAGGAGAAGGAATCGACCCGACCGAGGTTGGGACGGATAGAGAGAATAAAATCATCGGATATAATCCAGAGAGTATTGATCGGTCCGATTAACAGTCTGTTTTAGATCTGACGGTCCTAATGGTTCGTGCAAGAAGAGCTGCCCAGGCTGATGGAAGCGCAGCAGTATATAGGCCTGGAAACCTGGTCCGTTAAATGGGTCCCTGATTTGCACTGACACAAAGAACTCGTATTCTAATATTAAAGGGAATGGCTGTGTCTGTTAAAAATTTCGTTGAGATTTTGATTTTATTTACTACATAGTTTTTTTTTTAATATATTAAAAATATTTTTTTGTAGGAAAAGAAGTGCTATGTACATTATTATGCAGAGTAAATGTAAGTAATAATTCTTTCTGTAATCAGACGGTATGCTAAAAACATTTCATACATGACCAACGTAATAGTTCTTCATGTTTACGCTTAGGTCCCTTAAAACCAGAGTTTTTAAGAAACCGAACCATCTGGTTCAACCAGTTCAACCGTGAACCAATCAACAGTTCGGGTCCAAATGGTCCAAAAATCGCCTACTTTGGACCCAGTAAACCAGCTGGTCCGATTCGGATCCAGTGAAATCGTTGAACCAAACTGGCCAGTTTACGTTTTTAAGAACAATTTCGGCTCTGGCAAAAATGCTCCCGAGCGAACCCAATATATTGGCCTAAACAAACAGAAACTCTACCGCTGGGCCAGAGATGTTTTTGTTAATAATTGAGCAATTAAATTATATAGTAAGATACGAGAGGATAACGTCATCCGGTTCCATCCACTGGTTCAATGGTTAGACATCCGGTCCAGTTTTCAAAACATTGCATAAAAGCTAAAACCATAAAAAAAATCAGCGAGTTGTAAATTTCATGGAATGGATGTGGTAGTACACTGGTATGCTATAGCAAACAGACTGGTTCCTCAACCAGAGCTCAATTTACACCGTACCAGTGTAATCTATCAAGTCTGTATCAGAATGTCAGAGCGACACTACACACTAGGAGCCAAACCAAATGTGAGGAGCTGAAGCAACACTTGCCCTGCCATGCTCACAAGGTATTTTTTTATTGCCTCTAAGAACACAATTTTCTGCGGTTTCTTGACCTGTCCAATTAGGTGTATTACTTGCAAAATCACATACTCACTGTACAAAAAGTTTTTGACAAAGAAAATAAAAAACTCATGGTACAAACCCACACAATCTTAAACTGTTATTACCTAATAAGATGTCAACAAGTTGATGTGAAGTGCATGTAAATATGTCTAAGAAATTACTCTACTGGCCAATCAAATTTATAGCATACTTGAAAAAACAAACAGATAGAGTACCTTTTTTTTGTTGATGCGAAGTGCATGACATCATATACTTGGTTAATTTTGTCCTTATTTTGTTTATGTCGCACGTTTACCGTGTGTTGAGACCTTTAAATGCCAATGCTATTGAATGTATATCCATGAGGAAGATTCAACGAGGGACAACACTCAGTCAATCTAGAAATTCTACCGTCTAATTGTCAGAAATGTGCAAAAACAAAATATCCTTGCTATTGTCTAATCGCCAGGACAGCTAATGCAAACACTATAGATCACGCAATGCGTGATTCCCTACTAGTCTATATAGCCAGCAAAAGAAACAATTTTTTCATCATTGCTTTATTGACAATTTGATGAAAAAATAAAAAGAAAACAAAACAAATTATGGAAACAACTCTTACAACTATGTTGCATGGGCAGAATAACCACTAAGCATAACAGTAGACACCAGATTATCAAATTCTGGTTCATTGATTCAAAATAAACTTTTCATCATAAAAGAAAATTACAAAAAATCTTAAATAGAAGAATCGTTCTCCTCTTCCTTCATCTTTTTCTCCCATCTTCACTTCTGTGGCAGGAAAAGTGAGACAAATATAAGGTAATAATAATATTATTACAACAAACTACTAGAACCAAACCTTTGTTAAGAGAGACAAGAATCTGAAGCCAAAATACATAGAACATTTACTTACCCAGATGATTTTAGTTATCATTGTTAGAAATTAAAATATTAATTTATAATAATATTTTCAATTAACAGCCCAAGATCATGTATTTCATATAAAATCAATAAATCGTAATAAAAACTCACATATTTGAAGGGCAGAAATGGCGTTAGGCGGAAATTTCTGACCTTCTTCAATATTCCTTAATCTGCGATAACCGTTAGGCGGAAGCGTTAGTACTGATCTTCAACAGTTTTCCTTAGACATAATGATGGTCTTCTTTAGGCGTTTTATTCCCTCAATTTTATTCTGTTTTCATTAGTGGAGATATGTGTAAAAATGAATACACCCTTTAGTAGAGATGGGTAAAATGAACTACATCCTTTAGCAGAAATTAATTAGGTATATATATTAATCTAAGACAACCATTGGGATCAAGTACAATGAATCTAGTCCATCAGAATTTCCATCAAATTTTGATGCACCTTTAATTAATTTCATTAAATGAACTTGGTTCACAATTAATAATATAGGCCACATAAATAAAATTCTAACATTCTTCCACTTGGCCTATATTGAATCATCAAAGTAAAACACAAATTCAGAATTGGCCAACATAATCTTAAACATTGTTTAGTTAGAAATACCAAATTAAACTAATATAATCGAAATAACTATAACTGTTATTTGATCCCTATTAATTATAGAAGTGGTATTCTTTCCAACAAATGGTTAATACGACTCATTTGATCCACTTAAGTAAATTTGCTTAAATTAAACATAATGCGCAACATAAGATAAGCAAATTTCATAAATTCAAAGTCAAAGTCATAATTGAAGCTTCACATCATTACTTAATTCATAATTTAATACAACAAAATTATAATTTAGTAACCAAGACCCGTGCCGGCAAAAATGGGTGGTAATGCTTTAGTGAGGGAATTAGTTAACATAGTTCTCAAATTAATATGTTGTATTACTATAACCATATCTTTGACTTTGTAATTAACAAAAAAATATTTAATGTCGATCCATTAGACACGTCACTTGATTTGTTGTTCTTAAAATACAAAATAGCAGTCGCGTTATTACAAAAATAAAATAAAATAAGTGACTCTGCAATATGTCACAAATTATGCTTGCATAATGAAAGAGTCATTATAGACTGCTTAATACTCTTCCATAACATCAATCATCAAACAAGCATAAATAAATACTGGATGTGAATTTCTTACGAACTAATAAATATCATCTATAAACAAAATGAGAATGATAAATTTACTCCCACTAACCCTGAGATATATACATTGATTTACAATATTTTCTTTAAATCCAAACTTGGTTATGACCTCATGAAATTTGAGATATAATTTAGCAACATTAATACATCAGCAGCACATACTTTTATTCATGACAACATAAAGTGCCTATTCATAATGTCTGGTCCAATTCTAAAATACCAAGACAAATTTCAATTTGTTCTTTCTAAGTTGGAAATTTAGTTTTATTCAATGCTATAAACAATTCAGGAAAAATAAAGTGGTTATTATAGTCAACTAAAATTCACATATCATGATAAAAGAACTAACAATAAATTAAACTGAAATAAATAATAAAACGCCAAATGATATTTCAGTTCTAACATAAATAGTTCTTCACATTTTCAATTTATATCACCGTTGGGCAGAAATAAATTGAAGTCTATGAGGCAATTCTATTTAATAAACTATAATGTCAATTAAAGTTGTTCAAATTGACATCCTTAATATTTATTAAATATAAATATTATAGTGATACATAAACTAAACTATCACAAATAACATAGTAGAATTAAACAACTATGAGGAATAATACTTAATTAAACTGATATTAATAATTTAAAATTTCAGTTTTGAAAAATAGTTATTCCATAAAATCAATTTGCATCACCGTTGGGCAGAAACAAATTGAATCATAAATAAAATTTCAGTTAATAAACTAAAATGACAATTAAAGTTGGTAAAATTGACAATCATAATTTATAAAATGTAAAACTTTATTGTGATACATGGACATGAATATCACATATATTCTTTCTTTAATAAAATGATAATTACAATTAAAGTTATTAAAATTGATAATGACCACATTATTAAAAGTTACTTAACATGGTTAAATTATTCATGTGCAAAATTTATAACAAACTTCCGTTTAACCACTTGTATACATAAGTGCACATGAAACCACAAAATTAAAGTTAAAGTAGTATTGAATTCGAAACAAATACTGATGCATAATCAATATTCTAATAATATTCAAATCCAATATATATACATAAGCGCATAAATATTGCACAAGTACAAGTAAATCATGTGAACATTTATATATATCCGTAAAAATAGAATAAAATAAGCATCATCCTTCATCAATAAAAGTAACGTTACACGATGCTTTAAAAAAGAAATGTTTTACAACGTTTGAGTAGCGTCTTATAACGTTTCTCAATAGAGAAAAGAGACAAGCTCTGAAAGTCTTTGTCATAACTTGGTATAACGTTACAGAACGATATACAACGTTATGCAAAGCGTTACACGCCAGAAGGCAAACGATGTGTAACGTTCGACATAAGGTATTGCAGAAAGGAGAAAATTGAGAACTATCTGTAACGTTGCGTAATGTTTCATAGCGTTATACAACACTTGTACCATTAAACTCAGCAGAATTTGAGCAAAACGATTTTGATGAGTTTGAGAGCTAATTATACCTATTTCTATGACTTTTTGAGACTAAATTAAGTCTTCTAAGTCTTCAAAAATTGATGGTATAGTCCAATATCCAATTCTTTGAAAATATAGCCTAATAAAACACTTGAAAATTGAGATATTAGTAGAGAGGAGTTTATTTTGCAAATCGACAAATTGAGAGTTAATTGTTTAGTCCAACACATGAATAAAGACAAAATTTGAGATTGGATCCAACAATTTTTCTGACATTCAATGCTTCTTTGGCTTTTTATTTTTGTAAGGGTATGGAGCATTTAGATTAATCATGGAAATAATACATTGATCCGATAATTTTCCCGACAACACTGTCAGAAGCCACATGACAAAAAATTGAATTTATACTAGTATCGGATTCTCAGAATGCGATACTGGCTACTAAATTTTGTATCGGATTTTCAGATTCCGATACTAGCTAGTATCGGATTCCGGGATCTCGATACTAGCTAGTATCGGATTTCGGGATTCCGATACTAAGCAGAATTTGTATCCAAATCCGGAATTCCGATACCGCGAGGATAGTTTTATAATTTGAATTAAATCGGGTTTATTTTAAAAATTTTTAATTAACGAGGATTAGTTATAGATTGGAGACGAGCCCAAGTGGTAAATAGGAGCCTGGTTATCTTTTCTTTTTTTTTTTTACTAGGGACCGCGACTTGTACAGAAATAAAATAAACAACTTTAATTCTAATTCTATTATATTATTTGATCCACCAAACTAATCATTATAAAATTTCCTTTGGAATATATTCGGTGCATATTAATTTTTTTATATAAAAAAATAAATTATGTACTGGACACAATTTAGGTAAATTATGTTGGGTAATAAAATGACATTCTCCATTATTGTTTATACGCACAAAAAGCGAGTCCAGATAATTAAGCCAAAAATTTAATATTTAATGTATCCAACATTTAGTCAAGCAATTGGATTAAAAAAATGTGAAGCAGCTAAAATAAGATTTTTTTCATTGAATTATTAACATTATTATCTATTTTCTACCGTTACCTTATCCTTACCATTATTTTTTAATAGATAAAGATAGGGTACGGGTAAGTCAATCTTTATCAGGTACGGATAGGATATAGGTAAAGAAAATTTTAACGGATATGAGTAATGAAAATGTTTGTACCGTATCGTACCCTACCCATTGACAACCCTAATTGCGGTCAATACATTTTTATTGCATATATAACAAGAGAATGGATATAGAACACTAATGTGTACGTATTGTCTCCGTATATCTGAGTCGTTTCTCGATATCCAAAATTTAAACGGTCAATCCGAAATGTTCAAGTTGTTCTCCATATTGAAAAACCCTTGGAGATAAAATTTTACATTTTTTTTAATATTTTTACTATATATTATGATTTTTTTAAAAAAATACTACAATTGGAGTATTTCAAGCCCTCTAATTTGAAAATATCATAATATATAGTAAACAAATTCAAAAAAATGTAAAATTTGATCTCTAAGGATTTTTTTAATATAGAGAATAACTTGAATAGTTCAGATTAACCGTTTAAATTTTAGATCTTGAAAAACGACTCATGTGTATGGAGACGATCCGTACACGTGAGTGTATTTTATCCATTCACTATATAACAATGTCAACTCAATTTAGTTTCCATTAGCAGTATTCCCCACGGAAGATGTTGTGAAGAAGAAAAGCAAGATAGTGCACTGCAAGTCAGCCAAAACATTTTCAAGCTGATTTAGAGTCGCTTGGACGCTTTGTCATCTAAACCAATTGGTTGTTATTTTTGGTTACTAATTGGCTGTTTGATTTCTCTGTTACGACATCCTGTCATTACGTGTAATCAACTACCCCCTAACACCCCCCCCCCCCCCCCCCCCCCCCCCCCCCCCCACATGCTGTCAGTACACTACATGCATGATTGATGTGTCGACAACTGTCACTATAATAATTTGGATTTTAGTTGGAGCGAAAAAAATTGTGTGGGTGGCTTGGGGGAAGTTTATACACAAGCAGTTATATGACATATATTATTAAATTACCTTAAGCTAATATGACAACTATACTTGGTGAACTAATACTGACGTATAAATCATTTTTTTTTTAATCCAATAGTCTAATTTATACTTTTGTTGCTTGCCTGTCTTCTCTCTCTCATGTCAAAGATAAATGGTAATATTAATAACAAGTTAGTAATTAACAACAACAAAATATAGGATTACATATTGATCTAGCTAGAAGAAAACCTCTCACGTCGTCTCTGATGGAGTAGTTAACCTCACGTTGTTTTTGCTACTCTTTCCTCCTTGAAAAATAATAATAATAATAAAAGTTTCTTCTAAATCTGAGATAAAGAAATTCAATCTTTCAACACTCTGTATCGGAGCACCTTCCATATCACCAATGGCGGATCTACTTCTGTCAGCTGTGATTTCATCCATCCTGAAGAAAGCAGCAAACTCATTGGTGCAGCAGATTGGGGAGATGTGGGGCATCAGTGACCAGCAGGAAAGGCTCCACAACATGCTTCTTGAAATCCATGCTGTACTCCCTAATGCTGAGGAGAGAGCAAATTCTAACGCAGCTGTGAAATTATGGCTACTGAAGCTCAAATCAGCAGCTTATGATGCTGACGATCTACTTGACGAGTTTTGTTATGAGGAACTGCGTCGGGATGCAGTGAGACATGGCCAAAAGGTCAGCAATTTAAGTCATGTTTACTCCCTTGAAATTCCAGCTCTATTTCTATACAAGATGAGTGGAAAATTGAAGAAAGTATTACAGAGGATTGATGACCTTGTTGTGCAGATGGGGAGGTTTGGATTTGGACAAAACATGTGTGCACAAGTTGCTAATAGATCCATTACTGAAGACCTCGTGGTTGACTCAAAAATTGTGGGAAGGGACAATGATAAGGAAGAGATCATGAGATTATTGCTTGAAGGGAGGAACAATGCAGATCTAACAGTTGTGCCGGTGGTTGGCATGGGTGGGCTTGGCAAGACTACTCTTGCTCGACTCGTCTACAATGACCCTAGAGTGCAAGAACACTTTGAATTGCCACTATGGGTTTTTGTATCAAAGAAGTTTAATATTGGTCTAATTGTTAAATCTATTATTGAATTAGTTATGGGGGGGAGTGTTCATACTAACAATAAGGAGCTGCTTAAGAGGCGTTTACACCAAGCTTTAAGTGGAAGGAAATATCTTCTTGTCCTAGATGATGTTTGGAATGAGAATGTCGATAAGTGGGAGCAGCTGAGAGTTATATTAAACTGTGGTGATTCTAGAAGTGCCATAATTGTTACCACAAGAAACACAAAAGTGGCCTCTATAATGGGTACAGTGAAGAGTTATAATCTGGGATGCTTAGGTGAGGATGATTCGTGGAACCTGTTTCACAAAAGAGCATTTAGCATGGAGGTAGAGGAAACAAAAGAGCTTGTTGAGATTGGCAGGAAGTTGGTTCAAAATTGTGGGGGATTGCCTCTCGCCATTAATACCCTTGGTAGCTTAATGAGTGATAAGCATCAGGCGAGAGAATGGTTGGTTGTATTAGAAGAAAGCAGGATTTGGGAAACAAGGTCGGAAAACAATTATGTTTTGCCCAAATTGAGATTGAGCTATGACCACTTACCTCCATACATGAAACAATGTTTTGCTTTCTGTGCAATATTCCCCAAAGGTTATGAGATGGACAAAGAGAAGTTGATCCAGTATTGGATGGCTAATGGGTTCATCCCATCTGATGGACCGGGTAGCCTAGAAATGAAAGGCGATGATATTTTCAATGAGTTAGCTTGGAGGTCATTCTTTTATGATGTTATTAGAGGGCAGCGGTTTGAAATTAAGTGCAAAATGCATGATCTTATGCATGACCTTGCTCAATCCATCATGGGTGATGAATGTCTAACCACACTGGAAATACCAACAGAACTAAATCAGCCAATAGTTACTGTTCGCCATATTTTTGCTAAAAATATTCCTTCAGACATTAACAATACCATGAATTCCTTTCCTTCTATTCGAAGCCTCATTTCGACCTCAAGGTATGGTTCTCGATATGCTCGCAATATTGGGTTCCTAAAATCAAACTCTCTACGAATATTAGAACTCAAAGTATATGATCGCCTCATTCAGAAAACTATGATTACACCTGAAAAGATGAAATATCTAAGGTATCTTGAGCTACGATGCTCTGAATCATTATTGCCTGAGGCGATAAGCACTCTTTATCTCTTACAGACTCTGAGGCTCACTTGGTGCATGCAACTTTTAAAGCTACCAGAAGGCATGCGATTCATGGTTAAACTTAGGCATCTTCATATTGAAAATTGTTATAATTTAATAAGCATGCCGCCGGGTATTGGACTATTAAAATGTTTGCAAATATTAACAACTTACATTATAGGCACCGGTCCCGGTAATTCTATTAAGGAATTGAAGGAGTTAAATCTTCATGGAAGATTGCATTTATATAATCTAAGAGAAGTTAAGGATGCTGTAATAGCCAGAGAGGCAAATTTGATAGCTAAACAAAATCTGGATGAATTGGCCCTATGTTGGGGGATGCCAGATAATTATCGAAGGGCTGATATTGGAGTAGCTGAATCTAATGATCAAGAGGTGATGCACTGCAACTCTCATGAGGTGTTAGATGCTCTAAAACCTTGCAACAATTTAAAAGTTTTACAAGTCACACAATACATGGGTCATGAGTTTCCAGTCTGGTTAACAGAGTATTCGATGCTACAAAATCTAACTGAGCTATATATAATTGATTGTAGGAAGTGCACGAAAGTACCACCAGTAGAGAAGTTACCTTTTCTTCAAATTCTTGATTTAAAGTATTTAAATAACTTGAGGCATCTTTGCTACAGTGGTCTCACTAGTGGAGAAAGTGGTGAAGATGCCAAAATAGCATTTCCATCATTAAAGAGTATGGTGTTATGTGAAATGCCAAACATAAGTAGCTGGCGTGAAGGTGAAGTTGGAAATGAGACATCACTTGTCTTTCCCGTCCTAAAAAGCTTAGATATTAATAATTGCCCCAAGCTAACTGCAATGCCTATTGTACCCTTACTTGAGAAGTTGTCTGTCAAAGGAAACAAAACCTTATCATGCTTTGCAGCAAGATTAACTACACTGCAAGGACTCTCACTTGAGAACCATCGCGGAGATGCTCAAAGTGCAAATGATTCTCTTATATTTCAGCCTTGGGAGTTTCTTAACGATTTATCTTTAACTGGATATGATAGTATTGCACCAATAGGTCCAAATAAGGGGGGAAATTCAAATGTAACAAAATGCCGATATTTGAAACTTATATCAAGCAACTTCATATTGTCATTAGGTAACCTGCCAAATTCATCATTATGGTTTTGGAAGTGTTTCACGATTCTAGAACAGCTGGTCATTAGATATTGTAACAAACTCATTCATTGGCCAGAGGAAGAGTTCACAAGTTTGAATTGCCTGAAATTTATAGAGGTGGCTTTCTGCCCGAACTTTACGGGGTTACAGCAGGAGCCACCATCTGAGAGGCCAATCACAGAAACACTGTTACCTAAACTTGAGTGTATGTGGATCCAACATTGTCCAACTATGGTGATAATTCCCAAATGCTCAACATCAATTCGTGAATTGATTATTAATTGTTGTCCAAATATTCAATGCTTACCAGAATGGTTGGGAAGTATGGTTGTTCTCAAGGAGTTGTATGTTAGACAGTGTGAGAACTTGAACTGTTTACCCTTGAGTATTGGAGGCCTCACGAGTCTGGAAAAACTTGAAATTGGTGGTTGTCCCAACTTGGCAAATCTTCCAGAAGGAATGGAAGAAATGGTTGCACTTGAGCTACTTAAGATTCGAGGGTGCCCAAAGATGAGAGTTCTTCCTGAAGGTCTATTAAGCCAGCTCAAGAACCTCAATGAACTACAGATTGAATGTTGTCCCCACTTGGAGAGGCATTTTGGAAAGCATGGAAAGTATAAGCACCTAATTTCTATGATTCCGTTCACAATGATTGGTCAACAAGGCGGATCCGAAAGATTTAAGTATTTCGCAAGGTTGATTCCATCATGCAAAAGCACTTTCTGTTCAGCAGAATCCTAAACCATTATTATCATATTTACGAGGTAGATTACATTCACATATTAGCAATTTAAATTACTTAATGAAACTTTTCTTACATGTAAAGACCAAACTTGTATTGTGTGACTGGAAACTTTGTGTCATTGCAGAAGAAATTAGGTGTACAGAGGAGACTTGTATTCAGCCTGGGAAGAAGAATTTTGCTCTTACATTTAAGTCCACAAACTACGTGTTATTCCAGCCTAGGAAGAAGAATCTATTTGACCGGAAGATGTTTCTTGTTTGGCCAGCTTTATCTGAGATGAGATACACAAGAAATGAGATCACCATGGTAGTAACAAGTTTTAATGTGAAAGTATTTGTCAAACTAAAAGAATAATGTGAAACTCATTTCTTAGGGTAGCTTTAGCCTTGTTTTTTTTGAAAAAAGCTTAGCCTTGTTGTTTTGACATGTGTTTATTTTTGCAATTTTTGCAGAGATTTGGACATAGCAATTGTTTATTCTGGTAGAAATTCACTAAAATGATCAACCAAAAAGAGAAGCAAGAGAAGAAGAGCAAAGTAAGTTCCTGTATTGTCTATATTTGAGCTTGAAAATCTGATTTGAAAAATGGCAGGCGATCTTACAAAAGTCCTCCATTGAATTCCCAATATCCTACTTTAAACTTTCAGGTTCAAATTGTAATTGAGGGAAGGCCTAAAATGTCATCTCTCTTATTCTCCGCCCATTATGACTTATGAACTCTTATTGTTTATATGCACAAGACTCAGAGAGGTGCTAATTGAGCAGCTTGATGTTTTTAGCTGTCTCTAGTCGTGCTCAAAAAGTTGCAAGCTCGAGACCCTTGTGGGTCCATGACAATGAGAAAGGGAGTAGAGAGAAAAATGATAAAGACACTACATACTGGCAGCTGGAGAATGAAGGCCGGTACAGGCTCCTGTTTGAAACATCACAGTCGAGTTGCTAGCATCCTTTAGCTACTTGCCTCATTTATTCATTTCCATAGGGTTAGATCTCTTGTTATTTATACCAATAGAACAAAATTGAGATATATTGTTCATAAGTTGTACGCATAAGACCTTATTGGAAGTAAAATCAGTTCCTATTTGATATAGTTACAGTGCTTGTGCTCCTTGCTGACCTATCTTTGTTACATTAATTGGTAGTGATTTGTGCTATGGTGCCAATACTGGTGCAGGTCTGATTGCCACAGCACCCAGCTGTTTAATAAAATTCCTGACTGACTGATATTTCTGGTACTGTGAAACCTAAGTCTAACAGAAAGAATTACCAGACGCATGAAGATTGTTTGGCAAAGTATCCCAGTTGATTGTAGCAGCACTAATATTCAATTTCTTATTGTGTGAAAAATCTTCTAATATAACAGTACTCGTTTAACTACACTAACCATGGGGGCGAAGAGGTGGAGGGCATGGAGGCAGTGGGTTGTCTGCTCAAGCGGGTTAATGGGCTGCCTTCTCCAATGGAGGAGAATTGAATGCGGGGATCGGACGGCGTCGGAGAAGGGGATCTCATCAATCGAACACGAGCTCTCAGTACAGTCGACGATCTTTTCCTCGAGCAAAGGAAGTACATAATTAATTAATTATAGTGACGTGGCACCGAACCATCTAATATGATCGAATTTCGTTTCAGCTCAATTAACACTGAATCGGTTTCACAAAGACGAAAACACTAAAATAAATCAAATATAATACTTCTTTGAGAAATTAATTGTCTGAAAAAGAAAATTCGGGGACTCAATTGATCGTGTTCAATATTTTTAGGCCTAAAATAGAGACCTTTTTATCTTGTAATTGTAAATTCGATCTGTCAGTTTATGGCAAAACTTATTAGCTAGCTGCGGTGGAGGAGACATTCTAGTTTTAAAATGGTTAAGAAGTCAATATAATTGTTTTAATAATAATTTAGTAGATTCTTAAATTGCATCAAATTTGATACACAATAAATCTAAATTATTTAAATAATATACTTGTACTTTTACTTCGTTTAAGAAAGTTTGATAATTATTTGTCTAGATGTAATAATTTGGTGTCAACATAATATATCCCTCTCTTTAGAATATCTATATTAGCTGTATCAAAACATTTCGATTACAAAAAATTATAAAAATAAAAAACGACTATTGCGATAGGAGTATTGACACAATTACAAAAAAATGACCGAAAATAAAAGTTCTCTATGGCCTAAATTCCTACTTTCGAGCAAGAAATGTTAAAGTAGAAAAAGAAGATTCACGGTTTCATGATGTTATGGACGAGCATTAGTAAAGTGACTTGCACTGCCATTCACTTCTCCCGACTTGCACTGCCACCGAACCGGACCCTTACGTTACAGGTGGAATAGGAGAAGGAATCGACCTGACCGAGGTTGGGACGGATAGAGAGAACAAAATCATCAGAAAGAATGCAGAGAGTATTGATCGGTCCGATTAACAGTCTGTTTTAGATCTGACAGTCCTAATGGTTCATGCAAGAACAGCTGCCCAGTAAATAGGCCTGGACACTTGGTCCGTTAAATGGGTCCCTGATTTGCACTGACACAAAGAACTCGTATTCTAATATTAAAGGGAATGGCTGTGTCTGTTAAAAATTTGGTTGAGATTTTGATTTTATTTACTACATTGTTATTTTTTATAATATATTAAAAATAATTTTTTTGTAGAAAAAGAAGTGCTATGTACATTATTATGCAGAGTAAATGTAAGTAATAATTCTTTCTGTAATCAGACGGTATGCCAAAAACATTTCATACATGACCAACCTAATAGTTCTTCATGTTTACGCGTAGGTTCCTTCAAAACCGGTGTTTTGGAAACCGAACCATCTGGTTCGACCAATTCAACTGTGAAACAACCAACAGTTTAGGTCCAAAATGGTCCAAAAATCACCTACTATCGACCCAGTAAACCAGCTGGTCCGATCCGGATCCAGTGAAATCGCTGAACCAAACTGGCCATTTTAAGAACAATTTCAGCTCTAGCAAAATGCTCCCGAGCGAACCCAATATATTGGCCTAAACAAACAGAAACTCTACCACTGGGCAGGAGATGCTTTTGTGAATAATTGAGCAATTAAATTATATAGTAAGATATGAGAGGATAACGTCATCTAGTTGCATCCACTGGTTCAATGGTTTGACATATGGTCTAGTTTTCAAAACATTGCTTAAAACCATAAAAAAAAAAAATCAGCGAGTTGTAAATTTCATTGAATGGATGTGGTATACTGGTATGCTGTAGCAAACAGACTGGAACCTCTACCAGAGCTCAATACACACCGTACCAGTGTAATCTATCAAGTCTGTATCTCAGAGTGAAGACACTAGGAGCCAAACGAAATGTGAGGAGCTGAAGCAACACTTGCCCTGCCATGCTCACAAGGTGTTTGATAAATTGCCTCTAAGAACTCAACTTTCTGCGCTTTCTTCTCCTCCCATGAAACGAGTTGTGTTTGATCAATAAGCCTCCTTTGACCTGCCTAATTTAGGTATATTATTGACAAAAGCACATACTCGCTGTATAAAAGTTTTCAATAAAGAAAAGAAAAAACTCATGGTGCAAACCCACACAATCTTAAACTGTTATTACCTAATAAGATGCCAACAAGTTGA
This sequence comes from Rhynchospora tenuis, assembly GCA_027725995.1. NCBI lineage: Eukaryota > Viridiplantae > Streptophyta > Magnoliopsida > Poales > Cyperaceae > Rhynchospora > Rhynchospora tenuis. The sequence continues at coordinate 21,919 of JAMRDG010000072.1, read as the reverse complement.
TGTGAAGTGCATATAAATATGTCTAAGAAATTACTCTACTACCCAATCAAAGTCATAGCATACTTGAAAAAACAAACAGATAAAGTACCTTGTTTTGTTGATGTGAAGTACATGACATAATATACTTGGTTAATTTTGTCCTTATTTTGTTTATGTTGCACGTTTACTGTATGTTAAGAGCTTTTAATGCCAATGCTATCAATGGTATATCCATGATGCAGATTCATCTAGGGACAACACTCAGTCAATTAAGAAATTCTACCGTCTAATTGTCAGAAATTTGCAAAAACAAAATATCCTTGCTATTGTGTAATTGCCGGGACAACTAATGCAAACACTAGATCACGCACAGCGTGATTCCCTACTAGTCTATATAGCCAGCAAAAAGAAACAACTTTTTCATCATTGCTTTATTGATAATTTGATGAAAAAATAAAAAGAAAACAAAACAAATTATGGAAACAACTCTTACAACTATGTTGCATGGGCAGAATAACCACTAAGCATAATAGTAGACACTAGCTTATGGAACTCTGGTTCATTAATTCAAAATAAACTTTTCATCGTAAAAGAAAATTACAAAAAACCTTAAATAGAAGAATCCTTCTCCTCTTCCTTCATCTTTTTCTCCCATCTTCGCTTCTGTGGCAGGAAAAGTGAGACAAATATAAGATAATAATAATATTATTTCAACAAACAACTAAAACCAAACCTTTGTTTAAAGAAACAAGAATCTGAAGCCAAAATACATGGAACATTTACTTACCCCGATGATTTTAGTTATCATGACCTTAAATTGTGAGCAGTATCACTTCACAATACTGTTGTAACTGTACCACACAACAAGGGACTAAAATAAAATATGACATGAAAGTTTTTTTCTTTGAACCTTATAATCCAGCAGCATCTCTGGCATCTTCTTAATCAACTCAGCAGTATGTGCACGCCTGCATCAAAATACCATATAAATTTGAAAAATAATCTTACACAATAACTTAGATAGGAGTTCAATATCAAATGAGAACATGATTTTTTTGTGGCTCCTTCCAAAATTAGCCATTTTGAATACCCAACAATGCATGCTGGTTCCTCGCCCACCATAATTTTTTGTGGCACCTTCCAAAACTAGCCATTTTGAAGAAAATTTACGTAATTTGGAAAAGAGAGTGGCAGGAAGTTGTCAGGAACATCCTAAACATTACAAATACCCCCAATTGGGGATTCGTGGATGACTGGTATGCTGTTTTAGAAAGATTTGGCAATCCTAGGCTTGAAATCCTACATATACCTCTAAAAGGAAGATGAACATTTTGTACCTCTCTACAAGCTACAATTATCAGTAGTATTCTCACATTTCTTCACAAAGTTCACAAACTATCAATTCATTCCTCATACTTTGACTCATTGTGGTTTTGAAATCTTTTGGCCTAGCAAAAAACTACACTTTTTCAACCTAAAACATTTTTTGACTCATTACAGCAATGTTGATAATTTGGAACTTTAATTTTAACAATTTTGTTGTTTCCCTGTGGTTGTGAAAAGTTCTCTTTTCAGATTATTCAAAGGCACATTAAGAAACTTTATAAACTGAACTGAAATAAAACATACTTCTCAGCAGCAATGCAATCGACCTTGTGTCCTTTCCTCCGGTCTCTCATTTCCCCTCATGTTGGATCATATGGCCAATCCCTGGTAAAGGATAAAAAAAAATTAAACAGGTATATATATTTGAATGTGTACAAAATAAAAATCTAAAAGGTATACATTGCACAACTTGTACCATCCCTTCAATAATTTGCATATTCCAGATAGGTTGAGACATGTTTTTGTTAGGCTTTCTATTTCCTTCTGTTTGTCTGGTGAATTATTAAATTAAGCAAGTTAAAAACTAACTAGTACTGATCTAATGAAACATACACCTGATATCCATGAGCACTAGAGTTAGGTTTTCAACCCTTTAACAAATGTATAAAATTCCAGTGGCCTATAAAGAGAATCTAAGAAGAGCAAGAGCAATTACTCCCCAGCGAGAAGAACCTCCTTCTGAAGGCTACCAGCGCGGTGGCGAACCTCCAGCTACGATTTGTACCTCCCCGCCGACAATATTTTTCCTTCCTTCATAGAATCATAGGGTGGGTGTGCACCCTTGAATTCCAATCCAACGGTTAGCGTCAAAGGTCTGGATTCTGCTATCTGCAGAGGATGCTATTGTTATTGCGGTACCTCCGTCCCTGAACAATCAAACAGTCCAATTTTTAATCCGACGGCCATGATCGTTAGTGAAAAGAAGACTGCCTGCCCAAAATGTGATCGGCCATATATCGCAGTGTAATAGATTGGAGACAAGCCCAAGAAGTAACTAGGCCTGGTTATCTATATTTCTTTACTAGGACCCGCGACTTGTACATAAATAAACATCTTTTATTCTATTATATTATTCAATCCAACGAACTAATCATTATAAAATTTCCTTCGGAATATATTCGGTGCATATTAACTTTTTATATACAAAAAATAAATTATGAACTGGACACAATTGAGGTAAAATTATGTTGGGTAATTAAATGACATTCTCCATTACTGTTTATACGCACAAAAAGCGAGTCCAGATAATTAAACAAAAAATTTAATATTTAATGTATCCAACATTTAGTCAAGCAATTGGATTAAAAAAAAATGTGCAACAGCTAAAATCAGATTGGAAACAATTACCCCGTATTGGATTATTCACTACTCCCAATTCACAAATCCACCAACCCCCACCAACTTTTTCATACACTATTATTTTAGATTTTTAAAGCATCAATCTGAAGAAAAATATTAATAATAAAATAATTTAAATGGTATACAACGGAATGAACGGATGCACACTGTACCTCAGATGGGAGTACTGACCTGTAGTCTTTAGCCTTTAAGATAAGTTGAGAAAAAGGTGCTTGTGCATAAAGGACCCAACAGTTCGAGATATGGCCTAATACAGTACTGGTTCTCCTCCAATCTTACGAATCCGAATCTCAGAAATCAGATGTCGGTACTTGCCCCACCTTTTGAAATGCCTCTCCAAGTGGGGACACTTTTCAATCCACAATTGATCAAGGTTCTTGAGCTGCTTTAATAGACCTTCAGGAAGAACTCTTATTTTCGGGCAATTTCCGATCTTAAGGACCCCATGCGCTTTCAGTCCTTCCATTCCTTCCGGAAGATTTGCCAAGTTTTTGCAATTAGCAATTAAAAGGTTTTCCAAACTCGTGAGTCCTCCTATGCTCGAGGGTAAAGATTGCAAGTTATCACAAGATAGAATGTACAATGTTTTGAGAGAAACCATGCTTCCCAACCATTCAGGTAAGCGTTCAAGCTTTGTGCAGTCAAAAATTTTTAGAGATTGAATAGACGTTGAGCATTTAGGAATTTCAATCATGTCTGGACAGAAACTGATCACCATCGCTTTAAGTTTAGGTAATAGAGCTTCTGTTATTGACCTCTCAGATGATAAATCCTGCTGTGACCCAAGAAAGTTCGAGCAGGACTTCACGTAAATATATTCTAGGCAATTTAAGCTTCTGAACTCTTTCTCTGGCCAATATTTGAGATTATCACAGCTCGAAATAGACAAAGTTTGCAGAAATGTGAAACAGTTCCAAAACCATAAAAATGAATTTGGCACGACATTTGATGAAAAGATGAAGTTGCATGATTTAAGTCTTAACGTGAGACATTTTGTTGGAGTTACACTAGGCTTCTCCCCCTCATTTGTATCTATTGGTACAATACTGTTGTATCCGCTTAAAACTAAGCTTCGAAGAGACTCCCTAGGTAGAAAGGAAAGAGATTCGTTCTCATTTTCAGTGTCCCCTCCATTTCTCTCAAGTGAGAGTGTTTGAAGTTCAGTTAATCCTGCTGCAATGCATTGTAAGGCTCTGTTTCCTTTGACAGACAATTCCTCAAGCAGGGGTGCACATGGCATTGCAGTCACTTTGGGACAGTTTATAATAAATAATGATTTTAGCACGGGGAAAACCAGTGATGTCTCATTTCCAACTTCACCTTCGCACCAACTACTTAAATTTGGCATTTCAAATAACTCTATTTCTTTTAGTTTTGGAAAAGTTAAATCTTCACCGCTTTCACCACTAGTAGAACCACTATTGCAAAGATGCCTCAAGTTATAAAAAAACTTTAAACAAAGAATTCCAAGAAAAGGTAGCTTATCTACCGGTGGTATTTTTGTGCATTTTCTACAATCAATTAGATAAAGCTCAATCAGATTTTGCAGCATTGTATACTCTGTCATCCAGACTGGAAACTCATTACCTGGGTACTGTATGACTTGTAGAATCTTTAATTGGTTGCAAGGTTTAAGAGCATCCAACACCTCACGGGGATCACAGTGTGCAACCTCTTGATCATTGGATTCTGGTATCTTGAAAAAAGAGCCTTTATAATTAGCCGGCATCCCCCATCATAATGCCAAATCATCTAGATTCTGCTTAGCGATCAAATTTGCCTCCATTGCATTTATAGCATCCCTGACTTGCTTTATATTATATAAATGCAATGTTCCATGGAGATTTAAGTTCCTCAGCTCTCCAATACAATTGCCAACACTAGTGCCTACAATATACATTGTTAGCACCTGCAAGTAATTTAGTTGTCCAAGACTTTGAGGCATGCTTCTTAATTCAGAAAAATAATTATAATCATCATTTTTTATGTAAATATGTCGAAGGCTACTCATATATTTCATACCATTTGGTAGCTTTCTAAGGTACCGACAATCAACAAGCCTTAGGGTCTGCAAGAGGTAAAGAGTGGTTATTGCTTCAGGAAGTGATGTAAAATTAGAACTGATCTCGAGATATCTCAGGTATTTCATCTTTTCAGGTGTTACCATAGTTCTTCCAATGATAGTCGCATGCAATTCTAATATTTGAAGAGCATTGGATTTTAGACAACCAAAGTTGCGGGAATATCGATTGCCATAATTATTATAGGTAGAAATGAGGCTCCGAATAGTAGGAAAACTACTAGTGATGTTGTTAATATCTGAAGGAAAATTGTTGTATGAAATGTGGCGGACAACATGTTTTGATTGGTTAATTTGTGTAGGAAGTTCTAATAGAGAGAGACACTCATCGCCCATAATAGATTGTGCAAGGTCGTGCATAAGATCATGAATTTTGCACTTGGTTTCAGAGAGATATCCCTCTTTCCATGCGTACCTGTTAGGACAAACTTGCTTAACGTCCTGAAAGAATGACCTCCAAACCAACTCATCAAAAATATCACCGCCCCTCATTTCTGGGCTACCTGGGCCATCAGAAGGGATGAATCCACTGGCCATCCAATATTGGATCAACTTTTCCTTGTCCATATGAAAATCCTTCGGGAATACTGCACAAAAAGCAAAGCATTGTTTCACGTACGGAGGCAAATGGTCATAGCTCAACCTCAATACCGGCAAAACATTATTGTTATTTGAACTTATTTCCCAAATCCTGCTTTTTTCGAGTATAGCCGTCCATTCTCGCACCTCATTCTTTTTACTCATTAAGCTACCAAGTGTATTAATGGCTAGAGGCAATCCCCCACAGTTTTCAACCATCTTTTTACCAATCTCAACTAGCTCTCTAGTTTCCTTTACCCCCATACTAAATGCCCTTCTGTAAAATAATTTCCACGAATCGTCCTTACCTAAGATTCCTAATTTATTACTCTCTACCGTACCCATTATGGAAGCCACTGTATCAATCCTTGTGGTAACTATTATGGCACTTTCAGGATCTCCACAGTTTAATAAAGCTCTCAACCGGTCCCACTCATCAATATTCTCATTCCAAACATCATCTAGAACAAGAAGATACCTCTTCCCTCCTATAGCTTCATGTAAACGTCTCCTGAGCAACTCCATGTTGTCAATAGGAACTTCACATTTTCCCATAACTAATTCAATAACAGATCTAATAAGAAGACCGATATTAAAGTCCTGGGACACACAAACCCATAGTGGCAATTTGAAATGATCTTTCACTCTAGGGTCGTTGTATACAAGCTGCGCAAGAGTAGTTTTTCCAAGCCCCCCCATGCCGACCACCGGCACAACCATCAGATCTTCATTGTTGCTCTCTTCTAGCAATATTCTCACTATGTTTTCCTTATCTTTGTCCCTTCCCAAAACCTTGGATTCAACCACAAAAGCATCAGTTTTGACCCGATTAGCCACTTGCACACGCGGGCCTTGTTGAAATCCAAATCTCCCCATTTGGACAACAAGGCCATCCATCCTCCCTACTAGTTTCTTCAACTTTCCACTCATCTTGTATCGAAACAGAGCTGGATTTTCAAGGGAAAAGAAGCCACTTGCATTACTAACCTTATGGCCACGTCTCACAGCATCTCGGCGCAGCTCCTCATAACAAAATTCATCAAGCAGATCGCCAGCATCATAAGCGGCTGTTTTGAGATTTTGAAGCCAGGATTTGATAGCTACGTTAGAATTTGATTTATCCTCAGCATCGGGGAGTACAGCATAGATTTCAAGAAGCAAGTTGTGGAGCCTCTCACGCTGGTCATTGATGCCCCACATCTCCCCGAGCCGCTGCACCAGTGAGTCTGCCGCTTTCTTCATCACAGCTGGAATTAAAGCTGACACAAGTAGATCCGCCATTGTTGGCACGGAAGATTTTCGAAATTGCAGGTATTAGAGAGAGAAATTTATATTAGATTTCAAGAGACGGAAGGTTTTAGGAAAAAGCAAGGTAGTTCACAGAAAATGGTTTAGTGACTGATTGTAGAAACAGCGTAGCTTTACCAACTCTGCAGAAAGCGACCATTTTTTTATTTTTGTTTTAAGATTAAGCCAGAGATGCCCACTGTCTATATATTATTAGGGAAATTCTAATGTGGACAGAAACAAATCAGACCGTCCATTTGTTATAAATCGGACGGCCTTGCAATCACGTAATAAATTTCGCACCTCCAATGTCTCTGTTAAATCTAACGGAGTATTTTTGGCGGAAGGGCAAAATAGTCCATTTACACTAATCGGTCTCTTCGTTTATTTCCGTAGTCTCTTCGTTTATTTTGTATAATCCTCTGCCGCCTCTACACTAATCGGTCTCTTTCCCCAGAGCTAGCAACGATCTGTGTTTGGATCGGCATCGAGCATAGATCTCTCGCCAGGCTGTCGACAATGGTTGTTCTAGAGCAACAACCCTTTGGAATAATTTTAGGGTTGATTCGAAATCTTCCACCTTGGATATAGAGTACGTTGTGCTCACAGGGAATCTCTTGAATAATTTTACTCAAATTATTTTTTCTAAAGTTGCAGGCCCTCATGTGCAACAGGTGTTTTCTACTTTTTTTATTATTTGAGGGTTTTCGATCTACTGTCTTCATAATCTCATTTTGTTTGTAAAATTGGCATGAGAACATCTACTTCAGATGCGATTTGGTAGCATAAAATTTGGGGTTAGATTGGGGTACTTGAGAGAACTGTGAATCGACAACGTCAAGGTCGAGCTATCCCAATTCAAAGGCATCGGCCCCAAAACAGTACGTGTTCAATCAAATTGTCTAAATGATGTACTTTCTAGTCTCGACATGGCAAAAGAAAAATCTTATGCAAAATTATATCATGTCTTGTGAGTTTTATCAAGAGAAAATTACAATTAGCTTGATCAACTCTTTTTAAGTATTACCCTATTTGTTATATTGGGTATTTTGTTTGTGGCAATAAATGTTAGTTGGAGTAATTTCTAACATAAGTTATTGCAGGTTGCCTGTGTGCTCATGTTCTACCTTCACAAAGATGATTTCCCAGTGGACACCCATGTAAGCACTACTATATTCTTTCCTCATTTTAACTGTTTAACAGAACTCCTATTAAGAATAATTAAGAGTAGCTGTATTCTACTTCAGGTTTTTCAGATAACAAAGGCTATTGGCTGGATACTAAGGACTGCAACCTGTATTCTACTTTTGATTTGAATTATCTTTTTGTTACACATGGAAAGCTAGTCGATCATGTAAACAGCATCAAGCACTGAAGAATTCCAGTGATTTATGCCCTTCTTGTTGGTTATGCTAATGTAAATAAGTAGGAGGTATGACTCCCTGTGTCCACCTTAAACCTTTTCTTTTTATGTACCTCATTGTAGATAAATTGCTCAATTATAAAAGTTGAAACTGCAATTGGATTTCTAGTTGATGGTAGGCACCAAGCACCAGTATTGAGTTTTGATAAGTCAATTGTCACCTAGACAGAGAAATTTAAAGCGTTTAAAACTCGCTCCAAAGAAAACTTGGGAGGGTTTTATCAGCGCATCTGCTGCTACCATATTCTCTGCCTTTCTGGTGAGAATTAGTTATTTTTGCTCAGTAGTACTTGTTTTTTTTAGAAAGGCTTGGTAGTTGCTACCAAGTTCTCAGTAGTGAGTATGAAATGTCACTGCTTATTCTTCTGTAACACATCAAGACAAGTATGGTTTGGTGGTCAATTGGGAATAAGAGTGCATGACTTGCCTCTGAATGTCACAACTATGTTGCAGCAGGTATTGCCAAGTTTAGATGAGAATGGGGTCCAGATTTTTGCTCACACTATGTGGGAAATTTGGAAAGAGAGAAATAAAGCTGTTATTGAGCATAGTGCTTTTCAGCCCACAAGTGTTCTGCACAGAATAAATGCCAGTATAGCAGCACAAAATCTGAAACTGAACCTAGATAGAAGGAATCCTCATACTGTGCAAAGTGAGAAATATAATTACAATGAAGAAGGCTGGCAGGTGATGGTTGATGCATCTTGGGAGTTGACAGGAAAGGCCGGAGGGGCATATTTGGTATATTACAAAGGGATGTTACACTCTGTGGGTTTAGCACATTTCACTGCGCATGACCCCTTTCATGCAGAGGCCACAGCAATGAAGGAGGCAATGCTATATTTCTATCGAGGGATGGGTATGCCAGTAAGTAAATACAGTGGTTCAATTCTTTGGGGATTGTTTAAATTTAGTAAGTTCAGTGGAGCAAGGGGAAACAATCGACATTCCTTCATGGAGAGCAGCAGAAACGGTTCAGGTTTTAATAAAATTACTGCGAGATACAAATGATAAAGGAGAGATGCGACATGTTAAAAGGGAAGCAGTGTATCATGCACATTGTCTGGCAAATCTGGCAAGAAGGGGCTCCATAAGCTATCAGGGACAGCTAACAGAATCTTTGCACCACCAAGGAAGGCTTACCAGAATCATTGATGAGCAGTTTTTTTCAGCGTTTGCAGGATGAACCACCTTAGATGTTTTTTTACTTTAACTGGTGCTCAGTTAGGTATTGTAGTATTGTAGTTTCTTTATCTTTTTTTTACTTTTATGCTTAAGCGTTTTTACTGTTTAGGATCTCAGTTTAGTTTTCAGACTTTTTGGCCTAATCAGTTGTTGTCTTTTTTTGAGCACCAGGTTACTGTATTGTTGGCATGTAATCTCATTGTTTAAATGAATGCTTAGCCTACGGGCAATTATCAAAAAAAAAAAAAAAAAAAAAAAAAGAAGTTCTCAGTAGTACTTGTTGCTTTCATTTATTCATGATTAGCGATTGTGGGTTATTTATTGCAATTACCAAATATAATGGGCATTACAATTCAAAGCAGAAAATTGATTTGTCTTTATATATGTTTGTTCTGATAATATTCTTCCTTTAAACATTTGTTATTACTTTTCAGTGTTTAAACAATGATTCTTGCATGAGAAAACTTAGAATGATTATTGTTAAGCCTCTTGTACTTCAAATTAATCTAAAATCAAAGATGCATACTACTGAAGTGGTCAATTACATTGACATTACATAAATAATACTCAGAAATACGACAAACTAGATATATTATTGTATGACGCTTCACTTTGCAATTTGAATGGTTAACATTTTTGTTTTTATGGTAGTTGGCAAGGGTTAAGGGAAGCTTCAAGTGGCTTACGTGTCCAAGGAAGGTTAGTCATGCATTTTATTATAGATCTAATTTGTCTCAAATTGCAAGTGCTTTATATCTTATGTTGTATTGTTCACAACAGGACTTGTCAACAGGATGGCTTGACTGTGATCCAGATCCCATGTTCAAGCCTGAGTATTTCTCTTTGGGAGAATGGGTGCCAAAATGGGTGGGAACAAATTAATTTCTTTTGACACCAGAAAAGTTTGACTCCTGATAAGTTTTAAGAGATAATAACCTTGAAAAAGTTACTGTAATCGTGTATTCAAATCGAGGGACTCTTAGCTTGTTTCATGGAGGGGTAAGAACTAAGAATAGTAGAGGAGATAGGAAGGAAGAAAGTTCCAGTAGATATGTAATTATGCATGATTATTTCTCTTTCTTAATTGCACTCAAATCTTTTACTGTGCTTTAATTTTAGGCTCTTTTTGGAGTATTTGATGGCCACGGAGGCAGCAAAGCAGCTCAATTATGTTCTAAAAGTATGGACCGATTATAATTGATGAATTAGATACAATAGAAGGTGAGAGCTCTGGAGCCACAGAGAGGAACAACCCACAGAGAAGGTGACAGCGCATCAAGTGGGACCTTCTCTTCCAATTACTGCTCAATTTTTATGTGTTTTTGTTCAGCTATTGACCAGTTGAGAGTATTTAATATTACAAATGCTTGGAAACAAATAATTATGATGCTATTGTTTGATACAATATACGCCAGAGATACTCTGCTAAATAGTCAATAGTCAGTGCCAGTTATAAAAATTGGCAGCGACACAGCTTTATAAAAAAAGTAATTAACATAAGCAACTAGTTCAAAATAAGATAACATTCTTTAGTTCAAAGCAAAAATTACAGAAATCCAAACGTCCTTAAAAAAAAGTCTTCAGTCGAATTCCATCATCTTTAATCCTGAAACAAAAGTTGAAGTTGAAACTTAGCATAGTTTAATTTGAAATTGTGCCAATCAGATTGTTAAAAAAAGAAAAGTCTAAGTACCAGTTGTTTGACAAATGCGCATGCACGATGCCTTGATTTTGTTTTTAATTTCCTCATTTTTGTTGTGCTTCGAGAATATCAGTCGAACAAGCACTTGTTTTCGAAATTCTTCAATATCAATCTGCAAATGTAATGCAAATGCACAATATATAGTTAGTTTATGTTAGTAGAATTGTTTGTATGAATGTTACACAAATTAGAATACACCTTCGGAAAATTAGTCGTCTCAAGCGACCCTTTCCAAAAGTCGATATATGCCAAGGCATACAAACCACACGAGTCAGAATCATTTTGTTGTGGTGCCTCGCTTATCACATTTACAGGCCATGTAGTAATATCTAATGACCCATGTTTAGCTGAAAGATCTTCGTCAGACTGGATTGCTAGTGAGATTAATTGTTGGATTCCAATGCGCTACAACAATTGGAAAATGTCAGCTCATTAAAAAAGAAACCCACAATTAAACAACATAAATAAGGTTGTTGTCACTGACCAAATCTCTCGTGAGATCTTCATAATAGGCTGGAGTGCACTTTACAAGCGAGTCCAGTACTTGAAATGTTGACCGCGTGAGATTCAAGACCCCTACGATCCAGTGTGAGTCGCTTATGTTTATAGGAAAAAAGACCTACAATTTGAAATAGTAAATCAGTTGTTTTCCCACTATAGTCTTGTAGGTATGAGAAACACAAATATTCAATTTAGACTTACCAAGTCTTGTTCCAAAAATTCTTTGCCGACTTTTGTATACTTTCTTATACGTCTCTTGTACATGGCGTTTGGAGCTTCAGATCTGGAATATATGTTAGTGTTGAGAGTTGATACTGCCATCACTTTTTTAGATGGATGCCGCTCCATGGTTGCAATATAGCAATTTATGACCTGTTCAGAACAAAATAAAAATTTTTGCTTTTCTGTAAACTTGAGTCTGAAATAATTTAGGGTGTTAAATGCTTTGAAGAACAAAATGGCAGCTACATCAGCTAAAAATCATTCTAAAATAATTATAGTCTATAATTAGTAGCATATAACCTTGATAGTTTAACCATTTATACCTAACCAGATGTAAACATGAGAAATATATATGTGTACCTGACTGGGTATCCATTTCACTGCACCTTTTTCATTTGAATCTTGGATGAGACTTTCCATTTCTTTGGCAGTCAGTGTCACATCTAAATCATCATTTTTAACAATCACTTCATTTAAATCTGCATCTTGTAAATACCACACGGCTGCCATCTGTTGGGGATTGAACACAATGGCACCTCCGTCTGTTTCACTTGCATCGAAAATCTCATGAATAGCTCCTTCTGTGTCACTTGCATCAGAATATATCTCAACAGGATGCTTGTATTTTGTTTCCTTCTCTTTCAGAGGTGTTGTACTAGGCTGGTCGTTCGACTTCTTTGCCCTTTTCTGGAAATTTATTTCATTATTGTATAAAAGTATGAGAGTCGAATAGGAAAAAAATATACTGCATACAATTTGGCTAAGTTATAGAAATAATCCTGGTTATTAAATTTTTAATGAATATGCATGGTAACAAGTTTGCTTTCTTAATTTACTGTTCCAGGCCAATATAAACAAGCAGATTTTGATGCAATTGCATCAAGTTCTCATTTTGATCAATATCATATGCCCTTTTTTCTGTTGCGGTTAAGGTCTTAAGGATGAGAAATATAGGACTGGTCAAGTAATTTGGTCCATTCACTATTCATTTGTAAAACATCAAATTTCATGCACGCCTCTACCAATTATGATTCAATAAAACCAATATATTACCTCGTTAAGAATCTCTACATTTGGGCCATTACTAGCTCCATCGATTGCCCTCTTTGAAGGTGGGGTAATACCTCTAGTGATTCCAGAGGTGCTACCTCTATTGATTGCCGTCTTCAAGGCCCCACCTTTATTGATTGCTGTCTTCGAAAGTGGGGCTCTATCTCTATTGATTGTTGTCTTCGAAGGTGGGGCCCTACCTTTCCTTTCTGTGCAATTCAATTGCACTAAAATTTCACCATCGAATCGACCTTTGCTGCGGTGATGGTCATTTCTGTTCCGCACACGTTCACAAGTCCACTTTGACATTTGCGGATGGCAATGCACTTCATCATCCAAGTAGCCAAGCTGAATATGCTCATAATAGAATAACTATAATAAAAGAAATAAAGAATATTATTTTAGTGTAAAATATTGAAAAAAGAAAAGAAAAGTATACTATACTGATGGATTCGAAATTTACCTGAAGAAAGAACAGGCTTCCTTGAATACGTATCTTCCTATCCAGTAAGTGTCTTTTAAGGCCACGGAGAAGAATTTTTACAGTGAATTCGGCCCAATTTATTTGCGCAATCCGTGGGATGTTGTCCACCAGGTTCAAATATTCATATGGAATATTTTCAGTTAATGGTGGGGCTAGAAGCCCAGCAACCATCAATATAATGAAAATTCGAACGAAGTTTTCATCACGTGCATCGGTATGAAGAATTAGATCTCTTACATAGCTAAATGTGATAACCTCTTTGTAAGGATCTTCAAATATCTTTATTAATTCATCCCTTGGTGTTCGTTTTTCTATATCGACAGTTATCCCTTCGTCTCGCAGACCTAGGATACAGGAAACATCTTGCGTTGTTACTGGCACATGTTTTCCTCCCATGTAGAAAGTCTGAGAAGAGGGATCGTAGACATCGACCATGTCCACTATCAGTCTGCGAGAGAGCTGTATGGGGTGCATTTCAAGTAATGCCCCAAAGCCTAATTCAGTTATTCTTCTTCTTTGTGTCGGATGTAAATTTTCCAGCAAAATCGCAAATTGGGCTGATAGATCAATTCCCTTTGTAATTATAAATATCAGTTAGAAAAATGTAAATCTAGGATAAGTATAGCATATATGTTTTAGATATGAAAAACTTTGATTTATCAGGGAACAATTGTCGTAAGATATATATCAATGAACTGAAATTTGCCACAAAATATTTGGACTTCTAGGTGCTCAATGACATTTTCACAGATTAAAAAATTTTGGTGGAAATCATGAATCATTTTGTTTTGCAGGAATCACCATCGTGGCGGGCAAATGTGACTTTGCAAGAGTGCGTTGATCTGCTCCTGAATATGTCCTCCGTTCAGATTAGACATGCCATCATAGGGCTTCGCCACCACGAAAAAGAGGAAATAATGTACGCACCTCTAGCGTTTAAATGGAGTCCATAATCATGACCATACTAAGTCCCAAAGTTTTGTTGTATTTTAAATGGGAACTTTTCCTTACCTATTTTGTTTGCCTCTGAGACATATATTTGTTGCTTAACGGTATGAGTGGTAGTTGTTCAGTAGTAAATCCTAGATGTACAATAATTTCAATGCTTCTTTATGGGGTTCTAACTATATGTAACTCATGTATGAGACACTCTGTATTGGAATGGAAACCTACGGGTTTAATCTCAATAAAAAAAAGGTGTTCAATGACTCATCAATCAACGAAGGCAACCTGGCCTTTTACGGTACGTAAGACATACAATATGCAAAAACGATCTCCATGACCATACTAATAATTTATCTTGTACATATTATAATAGTATTTTGATGCAATTTTGCAATTTGAATGATTGAAGGAATAAAGTCTGATCACTGTTTACCAGATGACCTTATTAATCAATTGATCAATTAAATGGTGAAAAAGGGAATTTAAAAAAAAAAAACATACAGTTACGACAGCTTGATCATGCTTGTTTTCCATCTCTTCTAATTCTAACCTTCTCGCTAATCCTGCGTGAATTAAATTGTGAACGGAATTGTGAAAGGCAATGGAAGAGAATCCTGAAAGGAAAGGGGTTCTTTTAAATATAACCACCCAGTAATATATGACACATCAGCCAATGGAGAGCGGTTGCTTTCCAAATTCAAATTGGGAATTCGCACCATATTATTTTTCCGCCAAAGCTAATCAAATAAATTTTGAGCGGTTACTACTAAAGTGTTGTATCCACCACTTTCACGTGTACAGCAAGTTTGTTTTTTAAAATAAATTCACTTTGCCGTCATGTATAATATAATAGCACCATATATTTTTCAAAATTTTTAGGAGCAATTTTAATTTGTAAGTTTATTAAAAATAGAAAAATTGATAAAACATTTTAAATTTCAAAATTAATTAAAGGCCTGATGGTGGTACAACGTTACAACGATCAAGCACGAAATATCGGAAACGTTGTATTTCCAAAAAAATCGGTGACATAACTGAAAATTTTTGTATAATCAAATAATGCATATGGACTTTTTATTTATTTTTTTTAAGAAAATGACAAAGTAAGTTCAACTGGTATGTTCATTCATGTATTAAAAGTCTAATGTTTTAATTTCAAATAGATTTTTTTTATTTTTTAATACAAAATGAAAAAAATCCATATGGAATTTTATTTCTTTCTTTTTAACAAAATGACAAAGCGAGTTCAGTTGCTTTGTTCACCACTTGGTTTTTACCAATATTTACACCACTTGTTTTTTGCCCTATCCTCAAATGGATTTTTTATTTTCTTTTTTTAAATAAAAAAAAAACATATGGACTTTTCATTTTTTTAACAAAATGACAAAGCGAGTATTGCTCGTCTGTTCATTCATGTTTTAAAAGTCCAATGCTTTAATTTCAAATGGATTTTTATTTTTTTAAATAAAAAATAAAAAAATCCATATGGACTTTTCATTTCTTTTTTTTCTAACAAAATGACAAAGCGAGTTCAGCTGCTCTGTTCATTCATGTTTTAAAAGTCTAATGCTTTAATTTCAAATAGATTTTTTTTATTTTTTTAATACAAAATGAAAAAAATCCATATGGACTTTTATTTCTTTCTTTTTAACAAAATGACAAAGCGAGTTCAGTTGCTCTGTTCACCACTTGGTTTTTACCAATATTTACACCACTTGTTTTTTGCCCTACCCTCAAATGGATTTTTTATTTTCTTTTTTTAAATAAAAAATAAAAAATCCATATGGACTTTTCATTTCTTTTTTTTCTAACAAAATGACAAAGTGAGTTCAATTGCTCTGTTCATTCATGTTTTAAAAGTCTAATGCTTTAATTTCAAATGGATTTTTTATTTTCTTTTTTAAATAAAAAGCGAAAAAAATCCATATGGACTATTTATTTCTTTGTTTTAATATCTCATTTAGGACAAAAATATTTCCAATTTTAAAAATTAGAGAATGAAATTTTATGATAATTTCCATGCACAATAATATTCGGCAATTAAATCACCTTAAGTGTTTGGGTTGGTCATATGATGAGCTTTTGAATTAAAGATCTATTCAAGTTTGACGGAGTGATTAGTCAAATTGCTTTTGTTGTAGCATTCCTCCCTAGTTTAGTACAATATAAGCATAAAATCTACTAATTTGCAAAAACAATTTATTTATCCATTAAATCATTTAAAAATTTTATTTAGGACCAAAAGTAGGTTTAAAAATTTAATATCTCATTTAGGACAAAAATATTTCCAATTTTAAAAATTAGAGAATGAATTTTTATGATAATTTCCATGCACAATAATATTCGGCAATTAAATCACCTTAAGTGTTTGGGTTGGTCATTTGAGCTTTTGAATTAAAGATCTATTCAAGTTTGACGGAGTGATTAGTCAAATTGCTTTTATTGTAGCATTCCTCCCTAGTTTAGTACAATACAAGCATAAAAGCTATTAATTTGTCACAACAAATTACTTGTCCTTTAAATCATTTAAACAATTTTGAAAACATCATTTACGACAAAATATTTCCAATTTGACTGGGTATCCATTTTTTTCATTTTTTATTTTGAAAAAGAAAATATGAAATCTATTTGAAATTAAAGCATTAGGCTTTTAAAAACAAGAATGAACATACCAGCTGAACTCACTTTGTCATTTGCACCACAAGGTTTTTTTTTTTTTTTTTTTATCGTCATTTGCTCCACAAGTTTACCTTTCATTGAAGTTTCAACAATTTTCATAATGTAATTATTTTATGTCGACTTCACATGAAGGACAAATTTAAAAAAAAAAAATATTTAATTTAGGACAAATATTAAAAAATTATCATTTGGGAAAATATTAGGTTTAATAATTTAATATTTCATTTAGGACAATATTTCTAATTTTAAAAAATTTTCAAATTAAATTTTATGATATTTTCGATAATAATACATCGACATATACCAGCTAAATTTTATTAAAATATGCAACACTAAGTTGTCCATGTCATAATATCCACGGACATGATCCATGACACATGAAACCAACCAGTCAGAATGTCATGTGTCATCAAGAAATTGTGAAGTTTATCAAAAGACGGTTATCTAAAGCAAGAATACGGATATTACCTCCAAAATTGTGAAGTTTATCAATTATTTGTCCATTAAATCATTGAACAATTTAAAAATTAAAAAAATGGTAAACGAAATTTAATGATGTTTTCCATGCACAATAATATTTGGCAAATAAATCGACATGTACATGCTAAGATTTGCTAAAATATGCGGCACTCAAGTTATCCACGTCATCTATCCATGACACATGAAACCAACGAATCAGGAAATGCCACATGTGATCAAGAAATTGTAAGTTCAGCAAAAAGACGGTTATCTAAATCAAATACGAAGATTATCTCTAAAATATTTTTTGGAGGGAAACTTAATCGGATGCCATCGATAAACAAAATTGGCGGTGTCTAAAAGCAGTTATTATGTCAAATTCCAGACTTCTCGTCTCACATGAGAGTGCTATCTCCTTCTCCGTGTCATGCTCCGTCGTGATCCCGACTTTGCCGTCGCCGGCGTACTTCTCCTCGCCTAAAACTTCTCCTCTCTGAGAATGAATCAGGTCAATTCGAAGAGAGGGAGAAGAAGCTTCAGATGGAAGATAGGCATCTCTCCATGCCATGCTTCAATGGAGATTCAAAGACAGTACGCAATTTTTAATTTGGTTTAATTTAGTGTCCTCGCTTGTTTGTTTTAGCAAGCGCTATTATAACATGGTGAGTCTGGAGTATTCAACATAAATTGGCATTCCTGCATTTGGTTTATTCAAGTATATGTTAAAATTTTGGTCTGGAAACCTAGAATTTGGCATGTAACTGTACTTCCGATCTTAGGATAAGGCCAAAGTTTCAGACTTCGAATGATCACTCAAATCTTTTACTGTGCTTAATTGGAGTTGCTCTTTTATTTCCCCCAAGTGATACTTTAGCTTAATTGCACTCAATCTTTTACTGTGCTTTAATTTTAGGCTCTTGTTGGTGTATTTGATGGCCACGGAGGCAGCAAAGCAGCTGAATTTTTTTTCTAAAAGTATGGACCGATTTATAATTGATGAATTAGATACAATAGAAGGTGAGAGCTCTGGACCCACAGATAGGAGCAGCCCACAGTATTCCTTCACCAGTATTTTACCAGTTCATGTACCAGTATATTTATATTATCTATTTCAAAATCAGTGAAGTACTTACAATTTTGATATTGGATTTGAGAGGACTCTTGCTGAAGCTAAGAAAGGGAACCCAGATTGGAGCAGACTTGACAGTGAGGTCCTGCAACAGCCTTCTTCTTCAAACCTTTCAAAGCTTCTCCTTTTGGTACTTTATCCTTTTTTATTTTGTAAACAAATTGCAAAATATCTTGCATATAATTTTCTGTATCTTGTGGTGATCTGTGAGTGTACCATTTTACTACTCAGACCTTTCTTGTTCTGATATTGTGATCTTTAATTGACCAAGAATTGTACTCTATATTTTGGTTCATTCTTTGTATTTTTTTTGTGTTTAGTTTAGGCAATGGACTTGAGAAGACTAATTAGAATATTATCTTGAAAAAACATGTTTATAGATTTATAGTATAAAGTTTAGCACATTGGTAGTGAGGCGCAAAAGTATTTTCCTACTGAATCTCCACTGAGAGCATGTCTTTCTTTCTCCATCATCCATTGATGCAACTAACTTGAGACGATAAGTGGAAATATAATAAATAATTTATCTTGTAGCAGGTTAGGGTCACAGACTTGGTAGCAGACAATTGGAGCACCGCACCAAAATTTGCCAAGGAGCAGGCATTGAGCATAAGACGTCTCGATATTTTTGGATGACACTCAATCAAATCCAGGATGTGTGCCAGATGACACGGAGAGTGATGATGGTGTAAAATATTGCAAATTGGATGTGGATTCTCAAAGAGAAGAAGAAATACTGGATAGTTCTCTGAAACATTGACGTTGCTGAGATTATCAAGTGTTAAATAATAGCAAATATGATGTAGATGGTTTAGATAATGGGAAATTCTACTGACTCTTTTTTTATGGATTTGCGAACAAAATTAATTTATAGGCTAGTCGAGGCTAGTCGTAATTTTAAGGTAAGGAAGTTGTAAGGCATTGTTGTATTGATTTCTGCTTAGTTACTGTAACAATCTCAACTCAAAGAGATGTAATTATTGTTTATTTGGATCAATAACGAATGGATTGATTATTTTTTTGGAATGGTAATAGTGGAGTGTTGGAAAATTTGTCTTTCTAGTACCAGATTGCATATACCAGCAATGAAGTTTCTATAAAGTTTATTCACTGATTGTTTGTAGGCAACATGATAAGCTATGCTATGCGTTTAAAGAAGTCTAATAAGGCAACAATAAAAGAAGGCTAATGATACAATATAAATCAAGACTCCATTAAACAAAATATCCATTTCATTTTTTAAACACAACATGAACATCCACTACTACACTACTTGTCATCCATCCATCATCTAATCTAGTCTAATCCACTACAACATTGCTAGTGAATTCTGCTTACAACTACAATTAACATTGCTTACAACTACAACATTGGATGACAAGTGCTCAGATTTAACCCAATCAGTGTTCACTGCACTGGTCATTCCCTTGCCAGCATGTTTGTACAAAAAAAAAGAACTTATGTAAGCACATCCAATAATCTATCTATTTTTCAAGACTGATATCTAGGTACCATTACAACTTTATTGAGTATGCAGCTCCTCTATGCAACTATTTGTAGTCCTAAACAAGTATACCAGCAAGATTTATCCCTATTTCTACAAGATTGCGCCCATAATCCTGCAAAAGATTGGAGATATATTAAGAGCAATTCACAGAACAGTCTTCTCAAGAAACAAAAGGGCAGAAAAGCTGGATCTAGTTTTATATTCATTGACTTCTTTTGAACTTTCAGTATGTCACAGACACTCTAACAACAAGTGTAAATGTTAAACCTTAGTTAAGGTTAGGGTTCAGTTAGGTTGACATAAAGATAAAACTATACCAGCTGCAAATGTTTCTTCTTTTTTTTGTTTTTTTTTTTTTCTTTCAATTGCTGCCTTTTCATATACAACCAAAAACCAAGTACGTTTTACAAGTTGCACAAAGATCAAGCATCAGCATCTCATCTTTTTCCTTGAACAATTAATGACAGATTGTGAGGTTTTTATTTATGGGAGATTTCATGAAATTGACTTTACTGATAAGGTACTGTCAAAGCAAGTTTACAATCTTAATTAATTGATTTCTATAATAGAATATCTTACAAATTTACCAGTATGCCAAAATCTTACAAAACAGACCTCAATAAATTATATTATTCCGTTTCTTATCATAAACTACATAAAAATTGATAGACACTTTGACAACAAATGTAAAAGTTAAACCTGAGTTAAGGTTAGGGTTCGGTTAGGTTGACAGTCGGCTCGAATACAGGTGAGGGTTCAGCAGCACAATCCTACAAAATAAGAATAAAATATCAATTTACATTACCAAGATAAGTTTAATTGACTAGCAAACCAAAATACTGACCTGAGTAAGGAGTTGACAAGTTTGCCGATTATGTCCTCGCTGCCCACAACGTCCGCATTTGTTCTTGCGCTTGCTCTCAGTCGCTGACTTAATCCTCTCATACCTCTTCTTATTCTTCTTCGGCGCGCCTTTAGTTACAACCGGTTTGGGGTTGCCAATCCTTGGTAGTGATTTTACATCCTCTTTAACATCTTGTTTGACCACAGAATTCTCTGCAAGCTTTTTGTCATGCACATGTTCATATTGTCGTTTTTGTTGTTCTATTGATTCCATTAACTTCAAATAATTCTCAGTGGATTTGGCGACTTCATAGTGATATGGGATGACTGCCTTATTCAGCTCATGGAACCTCTGACAGTGGTCGGAAACATTGAATGTACCGCCTTCTCGATCCGAAGGGAATGCAGATTTCACATGTTTGGTCCACCTATCACAGATGCAGCATCGAGGTATGCATGTAGCTTTCATGTGTATCAACACAGCAAAGATGTGCCTACACGGAATTTTCTCACATTCAAGCTTTGCACAAGTACATGAAATTTTGTCCACATCATCCTGAATACTAGAGCAACACACGATGTACTGTGATTTAGCCTTTTCTTTTCGAGAAACCATGTACTTTGATGCCATGCTACTGTTGAGGATTTCATCAACCACAAGTCCCACTACTTTTTCCAATTCATCTCTAACATTATGGAAGACATTCGGAGTGTAACTGCGCGCTGCGGATTCTTCGAGATCAGGGAAAAGGGTCTGTAACACTGGTTCTTTTTGAAAGGCTATGCAATCAAATTCGGCCTCCTTGGTGCGCTTATGAGTCAAGCATCGCTCAAATTGCTGCACGGCCATACATAGGGACATCCTACCATTAATGTAATTGTGAAGATCTGCATTCAGACTCTCGCTTCTCTGAGAACTTGTCATTCCTAGGAGCATCTTCTTCTTATTCAGAAAAGCGGCAGCCCATGATTCTTTCAATTCATAGATCATTTGCAGCCACTGCCTGCTGGGCGACCCTCCACTGACTTCCTTCTCAAAATCTTTCCATTTTTCCTCAAATTCTTCAACACTGCATACGTACACCAACTCATGAAACTTTGCTCGTACGGTTTCATCATG